>JAWQEG010004094.1:0-35623 GCA_033782935.1 Petrolisthes cinctipes
GTGTGTCAGTAAAAAAAACCCTGCATTGACCATGTAGCACTCTTTCTGACCCATCAAGAAGTGTGTGTGAGAGAGAGAGAGAGAGAGAGAGAGAGAGAGAGAGAGAGAGAGAGAGAGAGAGAGAGAGAGAGAGAGAGAGAGAGAGAGAGAGAGAGAGAGAGAGAGAGAGAGAGAGAGAGAGAGAGAGAGGTAATAAACATACATACACGAGCCAGGTAACACACTCTTACTAATCCATGCTAAAAGCGAGAGAGAGAGAGAGAGAGGAGAGAGAGAGAGAGAGAGAGAGAGAGAGAGAGAGAGAGAGAGAGAGAGAGAGAGAGAGAGAGAGAGAGAGACAGACAGACAGAGAGAGAGAGAGAGAGACAGACAGACAGAGAGAGCGAGTGTGTGTGTGTGTGTGTAAAAAACATACATACATACATACAAGTGTCATGTAGCACACACTAACTGACCCAAGCAAGGAAGCTGAAGGTCATCTACTCTGAATAACGTAACAACACACAACCAATAAACAATAATTAATTAACATCTTCCTCCTCCTACCCTGGATAAATGAAGGACCCTGCCTGTGATCGTTTATATAAAGTGCATTAATGGGGGCTTTTTGATTCCTCCTGACTACACCAAGAAACAACCAGCTCCTTCCATATGTATATAGGTGGTGTTCGTGGCAGTAATTGAAGGACTCATTTACCTCCAATTTTCCAACTATATATCTCAGGGTCCCTTAATCAATACAGGAAAATTATTGTTGACACATATAGATTTACAGTCTCTTTTTGACACATAGAATGAAGCACAGGACGAGGTGGTGGTGAGTAAAGAGAGAGAGAGAGAGAGAGAGAGAGAGAGAGAGAAGAGAGAGAGAGAGAGAGAGAGAGAGAGAGAGAGAGAGGAAAACAAAAAAGACAAAAACACCCATCCGGTACATACATACATCCATTCTATGTTGTTGTTGTTCTTTTTGTTGTTGTTTTTAAGGAAGCGATAAAACTATGGTCATAAAAACTTGAGAATCCCGAGTGTGTAAATGCAATCACATCCCTAAACTCGTTCCTACACCTCACCTCTTTTTCTTCTTCCTTGTTGTTGAAAATGAAATCTCATCCTCTTACGTTTATTATTTATTTTTCCGTGTGTGTGTGTGTGTGAACAAAACCAGACGAGCGACTTACTTTCATTAATTAATTAAGGGACTCTGTGTTGTATAGTCAGAAAATTGGAGGTGGTAAATGAGTCCTTGAAATATTGCCACGAAACACACACACACACACACACACACACACACACACACACACACACACACACACACACACACACACACACACCTATAGGAGGAAAAGGAGCTTGTTTTGTGGCTTGATGGTCAGGAGGAATCAGAAGCCTCCAATTTGCATACACGATCACAGGGTCCTTAATAAGAGGGAAGTTTTGTGTTGGTAAATCTGGAGCAACTGAATCCTCCAAACTATTCCAAGCAACAACAGAACACTATTACTTTTGCTCTTCTGGTCCTACTGTTTCCTGGCATACTTTAGAGGAATCAAGGCACTCCAATGTACCAAAAAAAGAATTACCACCTTAAGGGAAGTAAGTAACCTGTTGTAGGAAAATCGATGGCTCTAATTCCTCCAAGATATCCCAAGTAGTAACAGAAAGAATCCCTCCATCCACGTAAGACTGACTGCAGAGACATGTTTTTAAAAATGATAGAGTTTGGAGGGCTACATGTGTTTCAATATAACCACAACAATCACTTCCCTTAATTAATCATGAAGAGACCAGTTTCATACACGTGTCTAGCTGCAAAAACTTGTTGTGAGAAACTGGTTATCTTTACTATACTTAAACTTGCTGTGGTATAGAACGTATATATACACATTCATTCATTCATTCATAAAAGAAATAATTAAAATATACCAGTGTAATAATGATATATCTAAAGGATTCTATGGACATTCTAAAATTTTAATACGATAGACCATTTAAATTTTGGATTCGTCAAATAAACCACCTTATGTAAATCATTAATATTTTCGTTTAAGGACCCGTGTTGTGATCGTGTTTATATGTATGAGACTTGGTGGCTTCTGATTCCTCCTCACTATGCCACGAAACAAGCTCTTCTAATATAGGTGTGTGTGTGTGTGTGTGTGTGTATGTGTGTGTGTGTGTGTGGGTGTGTGTGGTGTGTGTGTGTGTGTGTGTGTGTGTGTGTGTGTGTGTGTGTGTGGGTGTGTGTGTGTGTGTGTGTGTGTGTGTGTGTTTCGTGGCAATGTTTGAAGGACTCACTAACCTCCAATTTTCTGACTACAACATTATTATAAAGACTAACGAATTATCCTTATTTCATGAAAACTAATATATATAATTTTGTTGAAAGAAATGTTATTGCTTCCTAAAAGTTTACAATGCTTTCAATAAATCAGTAAGCAGCAGTCGTGTATTAAAATCATTAATTATGTGTGTATAAATGTCAAATGTTATTCCGTAATAGGTCATAATATATACGGAAAACATTCGATCACCATCCGTGTTACGTAATACTGTATAATATTATAATCATTAACTTCATTCCTTTTATACTCACTCTTCAAAACTACAAACATAATTATAATACATTTTTTTCTATTACATTCAGGCGGGCCAATAGACTTTATACTCAGGTCATTCTTGAACACTACAAAAATAATTACACACCTTCTTCTATTACATTCAGACTTTATAATCTAGGTGGGATTTGCAATAGACTTTATACTCATACACTCTTCAACACTACAAACATAATTACACACCTTCTTCTATTACATTCAGTCTTTGTAATCTCAGTGGGTCATGCAGTAAACTTTATACTCAGGGCACTCTTCAAAACTACCAACATATATATACGCATTTTTCTATTACATTGAGGCTTTAAAATCTCTGTGGGCCATTAGATTTCCTACTCACTCTTCAACACTACCAACATATACGCATTCTTCTAATACATTCAGGCTTTGTATTCTCGGTGGGCCATATAATATACAGTTATTATGCAGTAAACACCAAATGCATGTATGTATGTATGTAAATCTTAATAATGGATTCTCTTGGTGAAACTGATAATGAGTATGTATAAACTTCATGATTGGAAAGGTACCAAATCTAATACTGACTGACTGACGACTTAAGGGGGTGCGGGTGTAGGGGACAGGCTTGGGGGGGGGGGGGGGTTGGGGGGTGCGGGAATAGGGGGACAGGCTTGGGGGGGGTAGAAAGCCTGTCCCCTATTCCTGCACCCCCCTAACCCCCCCCTCCCCAAGCCTGTCCCTTACTCCCGCACCCCCCTAACCCCCCCCCCCCCCAAGCCTGTCCCCTACTCCCGCACCCCCCTAAAGCCCCCCCCCAGCCTGTCCCCCTATTCCCGCACCCCCTTAAAAAACATGATATCGGGGTCCTTAACGTTAATGACCAGTAAAAAATGTGTAGCTTCTTGAATATTGAGGACCCTGCTGACCCTATTTTTGGGGTATATGTACAGTTGGACACAGGAATTCGTGGTACAGCCAAGGTGGAAGAGGCTCAGCAGGTCCTCCCGGTATGAAATTCCTTATCGACCAAAAAAATTTACCAGAGGCAGAAACTATGATATGAGATAGTGACAATAAGCAAATCCCAGACAACAATATAGTCACTGGATACTTGAGAGAGCCAAGCATCTATCTTCCACCTGGACTGTACCACGAATTCCTGTGTCCAACCGTACCTGTTACTCTATAAAAAAATAAGGGAAAGGAAGAGTGGTGGCCTTGTCAGAAGAGGCTGCTGCTACGGGCCAAGCATACACAGAACTGGTATAGGAAAAGCCAAGCAAAAAACTAAGCTGGCATCATGCAGAATAATTCCTCCCTCGCACGCACGGGAAAGTTGTAGAGCAAGCAACATTAGTATTTTTTTTTTTTCTTACAAACAGAGAAAGGGAAGGTATACGTGCCCAAAACATTGTCATATATGGGTGGGTGCGTGCATGGGTGCCAATTTGGATGTCCTGACGTGTGTGTGTGTGCGTGTGTGTGTGTGTATGTGTGTGTGTGTGTGTGCGTGTAAGTGTGTGTATGTGTGTGTAAGTGTGTGTGTGTGTGTGTGTGTGTGTGTGTGATGGCTACAACAATTAAAACACCAATAATGTAGCCTGCCTGCATGTCTGTCTGTCTGTGTCAAACGTCTATCTAGCTGCGGGTTGGAAAAAAACACGATACAAGCTGAATTCATGTTTCCGGGTAAGTGGAACACGTGCCAAGACTTCTTCATATACGAAATGTTACAACACGGCCTCGATACTCTAGCTGTGGGGGTCAAGCTTTGGTTAATCAACAAAATAGTGGTATAATTTAGTTCTTGCTTTGTACCCACCGATTCACACACACAAAATCCAGATAGAATATACTCGTATAGTTCTTTACACACACTTCCGTACAATACGTTAATTCTTTCTTTAGACTAATATTAGTGACGTTAGTTTAGTTTCAGTATGTATATATATAATTTCACTGTCACCTGCTGCTTATTCCTACAGCAAATATCGATGAACTAAATGGTTAATATCGATCTGTTTCTCAATATATATAAACATGCGACTGACGAAAGCTTACGTATACGTGTGGTGAGAAAACTATGATTGATTTGTGTGGTTTGTGTGGTGTCATCTTGAGGCTGAGGTAGCATACTGTACTACACACACACACACACACACACACATACACATACACACACACGAGCTACTGTACAGAGGCTGAATAATATATCACGTGATGACATATTCTGTATTGCTAAACTTACGATGTGTTCTTGTATGTATGTATGTGTGTTTGTTTGTTTACTTTAGAATATATATGAAAATCGTTTGTATTACATCAACCAAAATTACATGCATTCACAAAAAAAAAAAAAAACACATCGATAATAATAATAATAATAATAATAATAATAATAATAATAGTAATAATAATAATAATAATAGACATAGCCTTTTTAGAATCACGTACTCGATAATATGCAATAAAACAACAAACTAAGCTACATATACTATTATTATTATATAAGAAACTACTACTACAATTACACAGTCACCCCATACAAAGATAGAGTATGAGAAAATAGTTTACAGTATCGTATCAATATATATAATAACACGTTCAATGAAGGTTAGCAGACGTATACTGTAGGTGTGTGTGTGTATATATATCTTCTGTACAGTTATCTATCTCTCCCACACTTTTTTTTTATACTTTCCTTGATGATGATTCTCCCTCTTTCCCACCCCTACACAAACCACAACCACTGTTACCACCACCACAACCACAACAACAACAACAACTCACTCGTACAACACTGCTGAGAATTTTAGTCTGATCATTCCCACTATATATAACTTTTTTTTTTTTTTTTTTGGCTTGGGCTACTCTCGATCTGTCACTGTAAAATCATCATGGTGGTGGGAAGTTAAAAAGGTGGGATTCTTCTAACTAACTATATTTAATAAAAGATGGTAATACTATAGTTGGGGATAATGTGTGTTTGTTTCGTGGCATAGTTTGGAGAAATCAGGCAGCAGAGAAACCTTCCAATTCACCAACACAAGAAAAATTAATTAATCTCCCCTTAATTAATTCATGTGGGGAAACAAGTGAGTCAAATAGTATACGTGTTGATTTATTAAGTGGGAAATAATAATAATAATAATAATAATAATAATGATAATAATAATAATGATAATAATAATAATAATAATAATAACAATAATAATAATAATAATAATAATAATAATAATAATAATAATAAAAATAAAAATAATAATAATAATAATAATAATAATAATAATAATAATAATATGGGTGTGTGTTGTGTCTATATAGGATGTCATTGTATTGTACGGTCACCACTACCACTACCACCATCACTACTACTACTATTCTTGCCTTAGAGTTCTTTACGTCACACATAGATGAGCCTGGTGGGAACATTATTAGCTGCTGAGTGACCAAAGTAATAGTGGAGCCGAGTATAAGTTGTGTTTTCGTCTCGTGGTGAATCACAGGTACACTTTTCACTGTGAGTATTACATTCATACTACTACAACTACTACCACCATTACTACTACTACTACCACTACTACTACTACTACTACCAATTTATTCTACTACTACTCCTACTACTACTACTACTACTACTACTACTACTAGGACTACTACCACTACTACTACTACTACTACAACTACTACTACTACTACTACTACTTCTACAACTACTACTAATAATAATACTTCTACTACTTTGCTAACTGTACTTTCTCTCTTTCACACAAAATACCAAGAGGTGCTGAAAAATGAACCTGTCCCCTACATGACCACAAAATCATTACATGCAAGAAAGCACACGAGTGAAAAATTCCTCAACTCCATTTGTTCTGTTTTGTTTTCTTTATCTATACCTGCATTCATTCATTCATTCATTTATATTTTCATTCATGGCGTTGTGTGTGTGATGTACCGACTCGCTCATTATTACAATTCTTTGGCTTTTCATCAGTATATGTAAAAGAGTCTGAGATAAATTGCATCCCAAACTTCTGTACGTATAACTTTGTATAGGCATTGGCATATACAGTACACAACAGAGAATTATAAGTTTATGGTATTATTTACTGAGCAGTTTGTGGTTCACGCCTGGGGAAGGGAGCACTGAAAACACTGCATTGGCCCTCTGGCAGTAGAGCTACCTGTACAGTCACAATCAAATATCCACCGACACTTTCCTTCCATCGTAGTAAATATTTTGGTAATAAAGAACAACACATGTATGGTTTTGCAGCACCTCATAATAATAACTGAAGGGGTTGAGTAGACGTAAGGTGTTGTTGTATGCATGATAATATTTTGTATATGATTCTGATTTATTTGCACGATGGAAGGAAAGTGTCGGTGGATATTTGATTGTGGCTGTACACTCACAATCCACAATCCCTAGCCCATCTGAGTTAAAGCCCGATCTGAATCAGGCGGTTTCTGGACGACAGCCCACCCAAACCATCACGAGGCTACACACACATTTCCAACCAATGGAGGCTTTGGGTGGGCTGTCGTCAAGAAACCACCTCCTCTATAGATCTCAGGCAAGTGTACAGTCACGAGCACAAATAAGTATTCAGGTGTGCTTCGAATACCTAGAGACAGTATAAATTAATACACAATAATAACATCTCCACTGGAATTATAGTTCGTTGGTGAATTGGACTGTTCAAAGCTTCAACCAACCATTTAAAGCTGTATACTTATTAGTGCTCTTGGCTGTACATACACTGTCTTTCCAACAAACAATAAATCCATCAAAACTTACCTGAACCAAACTCGACTGAAGATAACTATATAACAGTAGACAACTTCCCAAGCAGCAGGAGTATTTGCTTTATAATATCTCCCTTCATTAATTCCGTTCACCGCTGCTCTGTGCCACGAGTTTTTAATGGTGGCATGCAGACTGAGAATGTAAACACTGTAAAAACTATCCAACACACAGAGACACACACACACACACACAGACACAGGTGATACACTTTAAAAACTATCCAACACACACAGACACACAGACACAGGTGATGCACTGTAAAAACTATCCAACTCACTCAACACAGACACACACACAGACACACACACGCAGCAGCAGAGTGAGTACACATGTAAGAGTCACACGAGGAGATGATGGTATATATGTGTGTTAACTCCAGGGAGGCTGAACACTTAATGGGGAATGGTTTGAAGTTGCGGCACGTGCTGACTGACTGACTGACTGACCGACCCCCTCAAGGTTAGCATGTGTCTTCCTCTTGCTTGCCCTTTACCTGATCTCTCTCTCTCTCTCTCTCTCTCTCTCTCTCTCTCTCTCTCTCTCTCTCTCTGTAGCTTAAAACCATGTGCTGTGTGTGTAGCTTAAAACCATGTGCTGTGTGTTTGTGTGTGTGTGTGTAGCTTAAAACGATGTCCTGTGTGTGTGTGTGTAGCTTAAAACGATTTGGTGTGTGTGTGTGTGTGTGTGTGTAAAACTTAATACGATATCCTGTGTGTGTGTGGAACGTAAAAGAATGTGATCCTAAAAATAATATTAAAATGTGGTGAAACAAACAACTGACTTATGTATGTATGTATGTATGTACAGTCGCGGTCCAAAATCCCTAGCCCACCTGAGTCGAAGCCCGAGATATCTGTTGATGCAGGCGGTTTCTGGACGACAGCCCACATTGGAGAATAAATCAGTTACTCCAGATTTACCAACCATGCATTTCAGGTCAAATAAATTAATGAAGCTTATAATTCATGATATCCTTTATTTACTATTATGACCCTCCAATAAGAGTGAGTGACCTTTGACCTTGTATGTGACCTTTGACCTTGTATGTGACCTTTGACCTTGTGTGTGACCTTTGACCTTGTATGTGGCTCCTTGACCTTGTATGTGACCTTTGACCTTGTATGTGACCTTTGACCTTGTTTGTGACTCCTTGACCTCTTGCTGACTCCTTAATTTTTTATCTCTTGCGGACCCCTGACCTCTTGCTGACCCTTTGACCTCTTGCTGACCCCTGACCTCTTGCTGACCCCTTGACCTCTAGCTGACCTCTGACCTCTTGCTGACCCCTGACCTCTTGCTGACTCCTTGACCTCTTGCTGACCTCTTGACCTTTTGCTAACCTCTTGACCTCTTGCTGACCCCGTGCCCCTTTGCTGACCCCTGACCCCTGACCTCTTGCTGACCCTTGACCTCTTGCTGACCCCTGACCTCTTGCTGACCTCTAACCTCTTGCTGACCCCTTGACCTCTTGCTGACCCCTAACCTCTTGCTGACCCCTTGACCTCTTGCTGACCCCTAACCTCTTACTGACCCCTAACCTCTTACTGACCCCTTGACCTTTTGCTGACCCCTGACCTCTTGCTGACCCCTAACCTCTTACTGACCCCTAACCTTTTCTATACGGACGTCCGGGTTAACAATATTTAACCTTTAATCTTCTTTTTGTGTTGATTTCTTTTCCATCACAGTCTTTGGCACCTTAGGATTATCTTTAAATATACTAAATAAATATACTAAATAAATAAACCTTCCCACTGTCAATTAATGAAACAATATATGATAATTAATTGTTTATAGATTTGTGTCCATTATTTTGTGGTAAGCAGTAATGAATTAACATATGTCTATTATATTCAAATTACTAAACTGTGGAATCTGGATAATTATTGACGAACAGCTGCATGGACCCATCGATCAGTTCACCTCGGAAAAATCCCAGCAGACGTTTCTCGTGGACTTGAACCTGGCCCTTGATATTAGCAGTCCATCATCTCTGTATCCACTCTGCCACCACATTCACCAATAGATCTAGGTAATTAGAGGTGAGGAATCTAGGGTAAAAAAATACAATCAGCTAATCCACCTATTTAACAACAACACGTGTAGTAGTAGTAGTGGGTATAGTGGCCGTGTGGGACTTTAAATCTTATAATACTCTATTGTAATAATAAATATGGATGATTCAAAACGATATCTATACATGAGTACCAACAACAGCCGGATCTAGGGTAATCAAGGGTAAATTTGAGGTGAGGATCTAGGGTAAAAAAAAAACAGCTGATCCGTCAGTGTTGCCAGGTGCAGGGAAATTTCTCTGTATTAGGAAATTTTAAAGTCTACACAGGGAAATTATTTAAAGATTATTCAAGAGTAAACAACAGGGAAATTTCTACCAGACGAAATAATACCAAAAATACCGTCGTCAATGTATGTATGTTCAAGAGTAATAAACAGGGAACTATTGAAGTAAAAAAAAAAAAAAGAGAAAATTAATTAAAGGTGAAGTTATTAGGGGAATCTCGCCAAGCAGACCTGGCAACACTGCGGGCCCTAGTAACAACAACAAAAAAACACGTGTTGGGAGTAGAGACCTTGAATTTTAATACTTATCCTGTTAAATAATTATGGTTAAACAGGAGGTGACGGTACCTACAAGTGTACTGGTGGTGTGTACTGGACTCACATTCACCCTGGGCTTCTTTTGTGGTTATAAATTTAAAAGTTGGAGAATAGAGTGGTTAAAAAGAAGACGGGAAAGATTACAGAGGAAGATTCAACAAACACAACAGGAAATTGATATGATGCAGAGAACTTAATTAATTATTTTTATTCAACACACACGGCAGGAAATTGATATGATGCAGAGAACTTAATTATTACTCAACAAATACAGCAGGAAATTAATATGATGCAGAGAACTTAATTATTTATTTTTATTCAACACACACGGCAGGAAATTGATATGATGCAGAGAACTTAATTATTTTTATTATATTATTCATCTTGAAGTTATGGTAAGTGTTGTTGTTGTTGTTGTTGTTGTTATTTGGGTAATATTCAAGCGTTTGTCCATAATCAGTTTTCGACTCGAGTCTTAAACAAATTATGGACAAACGCTTGAATATTACCGTAAAATGTAACATACCAATGCTGATAATTTCTATATCAGTGGTTCAACTTAAACTATACCGAATATTGTGTCATATTATGGACAATTCTGACACGACACACTACTATTCTTTGTCATTGTTCTTGGATATTTGTTGCGTTTCACCATGACTTGTTCTATGGCCAGCAATAAGTAGGGGAGATATTTCGTACATTACCTGAGTTCGCGGCGTCTGCACCGGTAATACATCATTTAAAATTGTGTTCAATTAGTTGTTACATGGTGCAAATGCTGTTGGTACAAATATCAATATTATTTTCATAAATGCTGCCACAAGGCCTAAGTGTACAGTACATCATAACAGCACAGTCACCCTAAAGAAACGTCCATTAACAATCCAGTCACTATGGTGGAAGGACTTTGGTTATTGGTCTAGTTTAGGTTAATACAGTACCAGACTTCATTTCAGTACTTTTTTGTCCAGTACAGAACTGTTTTGACTAGTATGAAACTAATACTTAATTTTTTTCTGTTACAGACCATCCTTCACATGGCTAACAAGACACACAACATAATACAGTAATGATACAAAATAGGATTCACTATAAGTAGTTAATAATTTGGAGTAGTATTACAAAATTTAATTTGTGTGTGAGCTGTAAATAATGTTATGAAATGTTTCAACTAAAATTGGTAAAGTATATGTATTGACTTTAACTGCATTTGTAATAGCTATTGAATCAAATTTCAGTTTTTGTCAAGATAACTTGATGTGGAAAGGATTATTTTTACAACTTTTTGATACCTTACCTATACTTTGATACTTTACCTAGCTGTTCTAAATATACATTAGCCTAAACTACCATAACTGTGGAGTCACATGTACAGTACAGTATTTACAAATTACAAATTACAAACCAGGAGTATTACCTAACAAACAAGTCAGTCATTAAAATTGGTGTGAAGATACAACCTAAATACAAGCCTAAAACAACCAAGACTGAACAGGTGCAGCAGAAGCACTACCTAGGCTACAAGAAACATATACAGTAAGTTTGTTGCATAGTACCATATTTACAACACAAATCCTGAATATCTATTTAATTTTAGATTGTTGATCCTCAAAGCAATGTAGACAAATATGTTACCTCCCTGACCAGTTCCTTCCATAATGTAGCATTGAAGTACTGTATTAATGTAAAATTTGAACATTCATAATTGTCTACAGTATTGCTGTATTCTATAAACTTATACACAGTATTGTATGTAAAATTATTTCAGGTCGTGAGTTTGTGAAAGATGTTGGAGCCGGTGGTGTGCGTGCATGGTGGAGCCTGGGATATACCTGAGAACTTGTGGCCTGACAGTATAGAGGGAGTCAAGTTGGCTGCCAGGAGAGGATATCAGGTTTAATGCTTCATCCTTCTATCTTGTATAGTTTTTGTCCAATTTACAGTGCCTTGGTTTGCTTCTCCTGTCCCAGAAAATATTTGTAATTTGTATCTCTATAGAAAACTCGTGTTAGTCGTGACTTCATGTAATAATTATTACACGTGTTTGGTGAATGTTTTTATTACAAAATGACCTTACCCACACAGATGAAGACCTCTTGATAACAAAATATATAAAACACTCCTTGTACACACTTTCACTGTCATTACACCCTTGCCATTGTAGGTAGTGTCATAGATCAAAGCATAACATCCACATTTGGGCCTTACTGGGGCTACTAGTGGTTTATGCCAGTATCACAGGTAAAGGAGCATCATCCCACCAGACACCACTATTCCATAGATTCCTGAATGCTAGAACCTAAAAAAAGACATATTGTGTAATTTTCAAGTTTATTTTGATGGCACTTATTTATGTCTTAATCCATGCTATTGGAAGTTTGTAGTTTTAAACCTTTTATTTACAACAGCATGAAAAATGTGTGTCTTCACATGCTATATCTTATTCTGAGCATTGTGTATCAATGAGATTAATTTAACAGAGAACATCTATTGTGTGTGACAGGTGCTGGATGATGGAGGTAGTGTGGTAGATGCAGCAGAGGCGGCTGTGGTGGTTCTAGAGGACTGTCCTGCCTTTGATGCAGGTTGGTGCTGTGTTTTCCTTGTACTGTACAATACTGCTGATGGCTTTAGTTCTAGCAGATCTTACCTCTTTCTGGACTGGTTTATGCCTAGACAAAGTGAAGGGAATTGGCATTGTCCGTCTGTGTAAAGTTGAGTATCTTTTAGAAAATTGTGGTACCAGATGTACTATTATTACGATGACACTTCCCTACTGCCCTTACAAGTCACTACACTCTCTGCCACCAGGAAAAGGGTCAGTGTTGACGTATGATGAGGAAGTGGAAATGGATGCCATAATAATGAGAGGGGCGGGTCTGGAGGCCGGATCAGTGGCAGCCATACGCAACATAGCCAATCCAGTTAAGGTGGCACGTCTCATCATGGAGAAGACACCACACATCGTACTTGCTGGTTAGTGTGCAGATACTGTGTATAGCATTGTACAATATTTGTATTTTTTTTTTAACCTTTTCTAATAGGAATGGTGGACAGTAAACCCTCCATAGTTAAAACAATAGGGGCTCTAGCCTTTACAGCAAAATAGAATTTTCAAGTTTTGGTAAAATATAAAATTGCAATACATGAGACTGAATGAGCCATAAATGTTACTAAGCATCTCTGGTTTTGAACACCACATGTATTGTGAGTTTCTACCCTATTACTCAAAATATGTTTTGTCTAAAGCAGAAGTGTTTGCATTTTTTTTTTAAGGAGATTTACTGTATAAACCAATTATAAATTGCAATTATAATTCTGTTTATATTTCTTCATCCTGCTCTAGCCCTTCAGTGAGTAGTTAGATCAATTTTCCTTCCTTAACCTTAAATAAGATAACTTTGATTGTCTTTAAACATGACTTCATCTTTTCATGGCAACATAGGTGAAGGAGCCAACAAGTTTGCTGAGGCCCACGGTGTGAAGCAAGTGGATCCTGATACTCTGGTGACCCCCTATGCAAGGCATGAACTGGAAAAATACAAGACCTTCAACAAGACTGTCTACTCGCTCTTCAATAAGACTGATCAGTGAGTAGTGTTGAACTGGATAAAATGGGGAGAGAACAGAGAATATATTCAGTCTTCACAATAATTCCTTGATAATGTATGGCTTCTTGAACACTACTTGAAATGTGTAACTTATTTTGTTAGCTACCCATCTCCAAAATATTATAAATATTAGCAGATACTGTACTGTACAGTCTTTGTTTATACAGTATTCATCATCCTCATCATCTTTAGTACCCCATTTACCATTTTCAAGTGGTAGAGAGCTCCTCAGGTGGGAGTGGAAACAGGAAATCGAAATACCGAATGAAATGGGTCTCACTCCCATTTGTTCCCTTTCATGTTCACAAAATTTGTAGCTCCCCCACACGTTCTTGCCTCCATAACTAAAGTTCCTCCGCTTAAGCTTCGTGAAAGGAGCCATTTTATGAACTCCCAAGTTAGAACTGGGTTGCCAGCCTTGATACATACTCCTCTAAGCAAATCTCTTCCTCTCTTGCCACTGTACTTAACTCTCTAGTTCTACCCTGGGCTTATGTGTGAACCTGTAAATTACACAACACTCGGTAAAGCCTAACTCTTGGAAGTGGGTACATCCTGTCACATTTTTTTTGCTCGAGTTCCCTCACTTTCTCTGATTGTCTCTACCTTTGGTTCTGTTCTGTCTAGGAAAGGCTGTGATACTGTAGGGTGTGTTGTGGTGGGGTCTTCTGGGGCAACTGCAGCAGCCACCTCCACTGGTGGTATCACTGCCAAGATGCCTGGTCGTGTGGGTGATTCTCCAATCGTTGGGGCTGGAGCATATGCTGATGATCAGGTGGGTAAGACATCTACTTTAAAGAGATATGGTAGGATCACAGAAAGGTACCTAAATATTCTGGTGAGAACCCAGTTGGTGAGATATGAATTTAGCTTCTTATGGGGGAAAATGCAACAGGTTGAACGTTTTTCTTTTTTAATTGTGCTCATTCTGTATGGTATGATATGCAATTACATTTCAGACTGGTGCTGTGTCAACCACTGGCCATGGAGAGTCCATCATAAAGGTGTGTCTGGCCCGTCACATCATATCACTCATGGAAAAAGGTACAGTCAGTTGTGGCTCCTTTTATGGCATTTATTTTCATAGGTACACTCAGCCTTACATTGACAAGGTAAATATTATCAACACCTGTAACCTCGATAGTCACTAAATTGCAAGGATGTACAGATTTTGTTTTTTATATATAGTCCTTTATTCTAATTAATGCCAGACAAGTTACTCACTAAATGAAAACTTAGTGTCAAGTATATGCTAGTTGTGGTATAAATATTTTCTTGTTACAGGCCAGACCCCCAAAGAATCCATCAGAGACAGCCTGCAGTACATGGAGTCCCGAGTGAAGGGATTTGGGGGAGCTATTGCAGTGTCCCGGATAGGTCAGGTAGCCACACATTATTCCACACCTCGTATGCCTTGGGCTTACGTGAAGGCTGGGGAGCTCCATTTTGGCATTCACCCTGGTCAACACTGCACAGAAGAGCTGTAAATATGTCTGGCAAGTGTGTGACCAGAGGACATGGCTAGTACATTTAAAACCTAAGATCTTTGTCATAGTATTATGAGTTGGACGTACTGTAAGCCAACAAGATGGTGGGTAATATACTAAAGTCTTAGGGTTTTTTTTTTCTAAGTCCTACTGTCTCACCATAACCAGAGACCAGGCTAAAACTGGACATGTCAAGGGGCTGTAAGTGACTTGTCAGTCCACCTGGAATTACTGTGAGTTGTAACTAATTACAGTTATCACTTAGACTTGAACACAAGGCTCAAATGTAGAACTCATTAGTTCCTTAAAATTACTCCAACCTCAGCATTTGGCTCTAGTTATCATCAAACATTGTTTTTTAATGAACATGAAATTACATCAATAATGTTCAGATTTATGTCGCCTGACAACTTGAAATTTTATCAAGTAATGCAGCTGTGTATTGAAATAGTTACTTTAATCATTATTTACAGTTTTGATTTGCTAAACCCTGAAACCCTGCTAAAAAGGTGAGGGGAAAGGTTGAAGAACAACTTGAATTGGCTTTTAACTTATGTTCAAGAGTGTCTGTAACAATCAACTAGGGCTGTAAGTTTGAAGGTTAGTACTTAATAATTTCTGTCTATATGTATAGTTACCTCCAGGTGTCTTGTTCCTCCAAAATCATTTTCAATTTTCTCCACCAATTCCAGTTCTGAGTCCAGAGCATTTGACTTTTTTTTACTGAAGGTACTGTAAAATTACATCTTCCACTCAGGGAGTACTATAATGTCATTCCAGATTTATAAGTTTGAGCCTTTTAATTTACAATATATGATAGAAATAGATGCTTGGCAATGCTAGGTGTGAACAAAATACCTGAAGGCAACTGTACTATCTTACCATACTGTAGACAATACTGTATATCTTAAAAATCTGATGTCCCTGCAGTTTACAACTACAAATAGTTTATGGTAAGTAATTTCACTGAAGAATAACTTTCCAAGAATAGATTTGCAATACAGTTTTTTAATAAGCAAGTACACTGAACAGTAATTAAAAAATAGCTTAACATACTATACATACAACAGTGGTGCTGGTAGCTTGTCATAGGGTGTTATTGCTGTACATATGTAAACATTAATGATTAAACTTGGTATTATGCATTGACAGTATAATGTACATATGTAAGCATTAATGGTTAAACATGGAAAAATACATATAAAAAAAATATTCTTCATTAATGTTGATGTGATGCTCATACAAAATTATACTTGTGGTCAACTTCGGAAATGAAAGAAACTGTCTGAGGAAATGGCAAGTCAGGCCAATAACTAAGACAAGAATAGAGAAGATATTCACCATTTAATATGTACATTATTTCTGTGCATTGCAAATCCAATATTTCTCATCCACCCAGACAAATAAAGTGAAAGA
The DNA here is from genome assembly GCA_033782935.1 of Petrolisthes cinctipes. Classification (NCBI taxonomy): domain Eukaryota; kingdom Metazoa; phylum Arthropoda; class Malacostraca; order Decapoda; family Porcellanidae; genus Petrolisthes; species Petrolisthes cinctipes. Next base: position 16,523 of record JAWQEG010004094.1, read on the forward strand.
AACATGCAGTCCTTTTTATGATATACCTTATACAATGTATTGGCATGCCAGGAATACTTTTATTTCCTGATAATAAAAAAAAACACTCTTGTTAACATTGTAGCATTGTGGAGTATTATTAGAGATTTGAGACTGTGGTTCATAATCCAGAGGTGTGCAGGTTTGAATCCATGATGAGGATCTTTTGATGCACCTGGTCAACATAATCACTCCTGCATACCATATTAGAGAATTAATTACACTTAATGTTCAACTATTTTTCTAACCTTTGAAGTTACACTAGTTTTCTGACATTTACTTCCATCAATCTCTTCCTTTCTTTCTTTCTATTCGCCTTCCTCCCCCATAGGGGTGTATTTTGCCTGCAAAGATGTGGGCAATACTTTAATTATATTAAGGGTTTGGGAACCTTTTCCAACCAATCCCTTCCCCTATTCAGCTGTCCTTTCTTTCTTATTTTTTCGTGCTTACTGGCTCTTCTCTGTCTCCTTCCCATGTGGTACAAGGTCTTCCTGGCCTAAAACAGCCTTTTTTTCTTTCTTCCTCTTTATAGACTATCCTCCTTCTTTGTTTCTTTCCCCCTCCCTTCTCCCCCTCTTCCATCTTCCCTCCCCTCACCACATTTTTGTCTGTCATGTCCAGGATGGTTGAAGAGATAGCAGACAGTAGGGGGTGGAGGAGGACAGTGGTGGGTGGAGCTGCAGTACTTAAAAACAGACTCTTGGTGTTTGTGTGGTAGTATGCTGTTTGTTGAAGGTTGTGGTGGGAGTATGGTAGGGGGTGTAGATTGTGGTGGTTGTGTGGTAGGGATTTTGGTGGTGTGGTAGGTAAAGTGGTAATTGTGTGGTAGGTACAGTAGTATAAAGTTGTGTGGTAGGTAGTGAAATGGTGTTTTGTGGCATGTGGTATAATTGTGTAGTGTGACAGATGAAGAAGTGCTGATTTGGAAGATAGTGTGATTGTTGTTGGGTTGAGTGTATGTATGGTGGTTTGTGGTTGTGGGATACCTGAAATCATCCTGTGTGATGTTAGTGATTTGTCTATCATAATTAATTTCCAAGTAATACCTAACATAAACATGCCTCACACACCATGTCAGACAAACAAAAAGCCAGCCTGTGTCAGGAACTATGAGGGGATGTGTGAAGGCTTCGTCCCCTCCCATGCCAACCAGAGAGAGAGAAAATCAGAGGGATGCTGAAGAAGGGAGGAGTACATTTACTGCAGGGATCCTACACCTACAAGGATTAAGTGTCACTATACCACAGCAGCCACTCAAGCACCCCAGGACGGAGACACTACGTAGGGAAGAAGGAGGAGCATGGAAAGAGGGAGGAGAGACAAGAAAGGAAGGAGGAGGGACAGAGAGAGAATGTGGAATGGAAGTGGCCAACACAAACAAGGGAGTAGGTGCAGGTGAGTTAGAGATATGGGATTACTGGATATTCCCAACTGCTCAGTTATTGGGGCTCAGGAAATAAACTTTGACATTCAAGGTCATAGGCCAAGGGTGTACAGGTTTGAAAATTGGACTTAGTGTCAAATGCAGTGGTGGATATAATTAAAATAGTTACTTGTGTTATACACATAGTACATTAGAATGCTTATTCATGTCAGAAGACTGGGGAGGGTGGGATGTTGATCCCAGCCAGCACTTTGCCCCTGCCCGCACCCACTGCCACCCATATGGCTGCCGTAAGGACACACCCCGAGTCCATCGATCACCTCGCCCATCTCGTGCATTAGCCAAGAAGACTACTAAGGACCCTGGACACCCAATGTGGTACTTGACTCCTACATCAGGAATGCTACTCCTGGTCCAGGGTGTTCTCCTCACACTGATGGTGGCCTTCGTTAGGTGAGCTGAACTCATAAACTCTATAGTGTCTGTCTTCACTACTTACTCTACAGTACAACTGTTTTACTCCAGCAAAGTTATGATATCTCTTCAGATATCAATAACATAGTGTACTGTATTGTTTTTACTTTTCAAGTACAGTATGCTGTTCCAATTCTTCTCGTACTCTTGATATTTTTAATAAATAAATAAATGCGCATAGCTGCATTACTAGACTACAGAGAGGTTAATGAGGTAGACTCAGAATAATATTATAAATAAAAAGTTTTGAACAATTTCCAATCAACACATAGGGGTGAAATATTTAATTGTCAGAGTTGGTGGTATCAGGAACTGAATTTTTAATACTTTGCTCAAAGTGATGCTTAAAGAGCCAAGTGAAGATTTTTTTTTCTTTTGGGACGGGCAGGGGGTTGGATCCAGAAGCATGAAGATTCAAGGGTAATGTTGTTATATTCTCATGAACCACAGGTACAATGACATGGCTGATGCAGCAGATGAAGGCAACAACTTCCACCCCTTCTTGAGAGGCAACAACCCTGATGATAACCCTGCCACCATCCTCCATTACTGTTAGTACCTTGACTCCCACTCCCTTCCATGGGTGTTGCAGCTATTACATTAATGTTGTTGTGGTGTTGCATCTATGCTGTTAACATTGGTGTAATTCTGCAACCATAATATTAATGCTGGTGTGGTGTTGCAGCACTGGTACTGACGCTGATATTGGTGCTAGTGTGCCCAGGACTGAAGTTGGCGCCCCTAGAGGATGCCTGTGTCTCGGCTGCTACCAATTGCCTTCTGACCTCATGCCTTGCCTTCCAGTGGGCCATTCTCTGCAGAGGGTTCATCCACAGCAAAGATATCATATACATTGATATATTCAGGTACAGTTCAACATAGTGTCATATTCCTAGTCACTCGGGTAAGGGCTCAAGATAGTCAGAGTGGGAGGAGTAACTGTTATTGGGATTGTGTTTTATGTAGTCATTTTCAACCCTATCATAAAATTTGATTCACTAGATAAAAGTATAGGCATTTGGGTTTGTACAATTTCAATTACCAACTGTATTCTTTTAACATTGTAGTTTGTTGGAAGCATCTGAGGTGTGTTTGGGGTTGAGTGTTGGTGTGTGGCAGCTACTGGGGCGCACCACCACTCTACGTCTTGTACTGACTTCCCTTCTCTATGTCCCACTGCACATTGCCACTGCCCTCATCTCCACTCACCTCAAGGTACTGTACTATAGTCCCTGTACCACTCCATTATTATTTATAGCTCCCTCAGACTTCTCTCTTTTATTTTTGTTGAGAAGGCACTGAAATCTGTATTATAAATGGTTGGTAACCTCACTAGGACTCAAATCATATACAGGTACTGTAACGGCAAAATCCATGTCCCATTTGCTCAAGCCATATATAAGAGAATATGATTCCAAACCAAAAACCACCAAACCACAACTCTTGAAGTAACGGTTATAAAAATATTCAACCTGGCACAGACCCAGTCCCAGTTGTCATTGCGGTACTTCTTCTAACAAATGTTTCTCTTCGCTTCACATGTAAGGTGATGGATCGAGGTGGGAGCGTATGTATACATAGCTTTGGGGCAGCTTTTGGGGCTGGGCTTGTATGGGGCTTCCGGGGCAAGAAATCTGCCCCTAAAATGCGAATTACTCCCTCCAAGACCACCCAGCTCACGTCACTCATCGGTCAGTTACATACCACTGTTTTTGTTTTAATAATCATAATTTTACAAGTTCATACAACTAATTGATACTTGACATGCCAATAAATGAATCTGTAATATATAGACCGTCACTACAACTACAGTATTTTATCGAGTGTTTTAAAGTTAATCCATGGTTTGTTTTTGTACAGGTACAGTGGTGACGTGTATGTTACTGTCTGAAGTCTGGGCTTGGAAGACTGAAGGTGACGACCACCACCGTGCCCTCCTTAATACTTGTCTTGCATGCCTCGCTGCCTACCTTACTGCTTTCCCTGCCTCCTCTCTCACTCATCCACGCAGGAAGGTGGCTGTGGTGAGTGATGGGAGGAAAAAGAAGGGAAACTTACAGATAATGTTTTGAGTGTGTTATACTGCACTTAATTAATCAGAAGTTGTCATGTGTACTGTACAACACAGGAATTTCTGCATATCAGTACTGTACTGTATTTACTTTAGTAATTTATATATTCTCTTGAATACTGTATTGTACAGAACTTCATTTACTGTATTTCCCCTGATCATCTACCTATATTTCTCCAGAGTGATGTGGAGTGTGGATTGCTGGGAGGATGTGTAGCAGTGATGGGTGCAGCCGAGATGACGATGGGGGCTTGGGGATCTGTCCTTGTTGGTGCCCTTGCCAGCCTTGCCTCAGTCCTCACAAGGCAGCTCATTGTTGTGGGTATCCCTTCATCACATGGTGCATGGTTAGGTTTAGTGATATCAGTTTCAACTAAAAAATGTACTGTCACATATCAAGATTGCTTAATGCCAACTTTACTAGGGAAGTGTAGGCTTTTACTTTGCAACTGTTTGACAGATGCCTAACTCCTCACCTCAAGCATCAAGAACTTTAGGGTCCTGTCATGATCAACTGGTTAGATTGTATGTATCTACTGTCAGAATATATTGACAACCAGTAAGACATACAAATTACTGTATCATGACGAACCAGAGAATTATATAATACTTCTTATATATGTGTTGTGTTTTAGCCTGGTGTGTGGGTAAGCAGTGGTGGTGGTGATGGCTTGGTGGTGGGTCATGGGGTGGGTGGGGTGTTGGGTGGCCTGGTGGGAGCAGTGATGGCTGCATTTGCCAGAGAAGAACTCTACAGGGTCAGGTAAGGTCATTTTTCAATCCTCCACCTTGTACAGTTGTTGCACCATGAAGTCCTTAGAATTCTAAATATTTAGAAGATAGTGACTCCAAAGCCCACCATTTTGGTACAGGACAATTATTAGTCACCTCTGACAATATGATAGGGAGAATTAATTTAAGAATTGATTGGAATGGATGTAGGGGTTACTTTAACTCACTCTGTTTGTGATTGTCTTCTGAAATACTGTATATTGGAGTTACATATATCAGTATCATTGTACATAACAAGCCAAAATAAATACAAATTTAGCCGTATATTAAGTTGGTTTATACCAACTGTGGCTTTGATGATACAATCCCCTGGCAATGGTAAAGCCATAAAGTTAATCATTGGACTTGAATGATTCTGTTTGACACAAAACCTGGGACACCTTGCAGTGTGTATCAGCTGTACCCTGCCTTGGCCCCCCTAGAAGGTAGTGACCAACTGGCAGAGATCAACCACCATTTCATCATTAGTCCTGGTGATGCTCGCAGCCCGGCACATCAAGCTGCTCTTACCCTCGCTGCCCTTGTAGCTACCCTCACAGTTGCTCTACCAACAGGGGTTCTAACAGGTGGGTGCACAGAGCTAAAATAGTAGTGAATTTGGACATAATACAATGTGTGTGTGTTTTTTTTTTTTTTTTTTTTTTTTGTGTGTTTTCCAACATATTGCAGTAAAGGATCAAACTTAGTAAAGAACTGTATCGTACAGTGAGACCTTTATCGTGAGACCTCTGCATGATAATCTTAGGGACTATAATCTTGTCGAATTAATGAATATGCTGAATTATGCAATTGTCCTCCCTGATATGAGTAATAATCTTGGTTTCTTTTTTATTTGTTCCATAATGTTTTAACGACTCCCAAAATTCAAACCTTGGGAAGATTTAGACACAATGTTGAAAATAATGTTTGTATTTTGCAAATTTCAGGATTGTTTCTGCGACTTCCAGTATTTGGAAAGGGTGATGTTGAAGACATGATCAGTGACGAGTGTTACTGGCAGCTACCATCATCACCTCACTCACCACCACCACCTTGTCATGACGATTATCAGTGTTGAGTCAAGTATCATCTATGTTGACACCTTCCTACTAACTTTAATTAACTCATATAGTGTCACCAGTCCTATTAATGTATATTCAATATATCATCAATTTTATGCAGTTGATGCCTGGTCAGTGAAGGTTGCAGAATTGATGCATATGTAGATGATGTGAACCCTCAAAACCAGTGGTGTGCGTGTGTAAGAATTCTTTGTTTAGCTGTACAATTAAGGAAATAAATGCTTGTGTTTATAAATATTTCATACAGATATGCACACCTTAGATGCACCAATACAGTATATATTGCCATAGTCTTAACTCCATTTTATTATCATGGATAAAAGGTGGATAGTTTTCTATGTCCTTACCATTATTTTCATGATGAAATGGCTGAGTCAGGTTCTACAACTGCCTCTTTACTGTTATTGTTCAAGTCACTGTCTCACTTTCAAAATGCTTCCACCACTCACTGCTCACCATTATCACCACTATCAGCACCACATTCACTACCACCACCACATTCATCACCATCAGTACTGCTGCAGATCCCTTCAACTTCATCTCCTTCAGCACTCCTGTCACCATTTCCTCCAAACTCCTGCCCAGTTCAAGGTAAGTGTACAATTAATTCCATACCATATATTAATGATTCCGGACAATTTTTGTATCAATTTTACTGTACAAACACAAATATGAACAGAGTATTGTATCCACGATGATGATGATGTGTTGGATACATTTAGGTAGTGATGATACAGGTAAGGATGTGGTAGAGGAGTGGAGGGTTATTAACTACCGGTATATTCCTTGCACAGAATGAGCCAGGTTGTGCCGTAACAAAAATAACAGATATTCTGGTCTAGGAACTGAACGAGGTTGTTACATTTTTGCAGTACAACATATGTGTAGAGATTTAGTGGAAGCAGAGACAACAGAAGTGGATGGTGATAATTATAATAGAAGATGTAAAATATATGTATCCGTCTGTTTGTTTGACATCTCGTAACGAAAAGATTAGATAATACATTAACTAGCATCCATTTGGTACTGAGGTGGATATCAGTCAGTGGTGAAGATGGCTGTAAAAGGAAAGAAGGGTTGTGATAAGTTATGGTGGTAGAAAATGCTACTGTATCTAATTATCAAGGTGTCAAGTGATGGGAACTTACTAATATCAACAACAACAACATAGCCTAACTAGAGACAGGATAATTATGTTCTTTGTTTCATTTGTACTGTGCTCGAGACTACAGTATACACATTTTGCCCCCATTCGTAATCAGTACTGCAATAATAATACTTTTTTGTTAACTGGGGAGGGAAGGGGGGCTGAGAATAATGGCTCTTGGGAATGATGTGTAGTGTTGTAATGACGAAATTGATCTCCAAGTGTTCGTGACTTGTCAAAATGCCACACAGTTTTCCAGTCTAAATTCGCGGTTTATGTTGTTGTTATTTGGTGTGTATAATGAAATGGACAACTCGCCCTTGACCTCCCAACACGTGTAGGTAAATAAACGCTCCTTTCCCCCCCCCCCAGTCTCCCACTCCCAACTATACCCACACCACCCTCCCCCCCGTAACCCCCACTCCCCCCCCGTACCCCTACTTTACTTTCCACCGTACCCACATCACCCTGCCCCCCCCCCCCGAACTCGCACAGCCCCCCACCCCCAGTATAATCACACCACCCTTCCCCCCCCCACACACAACCCCGAATTGTTTATGAAAAGAAAGGAAAATATAATGAATAGCAAAGGAAATCAGACTAAAAAAAAAAAAAAAAAAAAAAATATTACGACCTTGCCAGTTGCCACCCTTAATTCAACGGCCCCTTCCTTGTCAGTCTCACTTCAAGGTCTGAGGTAATGTTGTTTCCACACCTTCCCTTTCTTTGGTCTGTCCTGTGAAAGTTGATGGAAACAGGATAATACACAATGGAAAGTTTATGATGCTTGATGAGTGACGATAGGAATAGGAGAGGCATCACTAATTGAAAGATAGTTTGAGGTCACTAGTTATCATCCTTTTTAAAGAATATAATTTTTAAACAGACTCAATTTATTTAAGCTTAATTAAGGAGGTAGTAAGTATACTTTTGATACTTTAGAGTGACTTGAGTGTCTCCTCCAAAGTAAGTATGCCAGGAAACAGAACCACCAGATAAAAAACAATAATAATAATAATGGTGTTCTGTTGCTTGGAATAGAATGGAAGAATCACGTGCTCCACATTTACCAACCCTGTAAGTAATTCCCAGGATTCCCCCCTCGTTCCTTCGTGTCGCTGGAATGAGGATGGAATCAGATGTGTCTTTATGATTTAGAGAAAAGAGTTTAGGTTTCCCGAGTTCGTGTGGATTCGATCGAGGTCGTGTGTTTGTGTGTGTGTGTGTGTGTGTTTGTGTGTGCGTGTGTGTGTGGGTGTGTGTGTGTGTGTGTGTGTGACTAATGACAACAACAACAATAAATAAATAAATCACCTCAATAGGACGAGTATTAAGGGGAGATTGTTTTGTTGTTGGTGGTGAATTGGAAGGTCTCCGATTCCTCCAGACAATGCCAAGAAACCCATCCCCTATTAGCACCATTGAGGGCCTCTGTTTTCTGGCATAGTTTGGAGGAATCAGCAGCAGCCTTCCAATTTTATCAACACATTTCCCAGTCATTCGTTACAATTACATAAAGGGGTTGTTGGTAAATTGGAAGGCTACTAATTCCTCCCAACCATGTCAGAAAACAGAAGCCCTCAGTGGTATTAATGGGTGCATCTGTTTCGTGACACAGTTTGGAGGAATCAGACCCCTTCAAAATCACCAACAAAACAATCAATCTCCCTTTTACCCTTCCCATTTCCTGGACTCGTGGTGTGTGTGTTTATGTGACCTCCAATCTTAAACTAGGTCAGATAACAATTTCATCCCTTTCCTTCCTTTCTTCTTGTTCTCTCCTTCCTTCCTTTCCTTCCTTTCTTTTTGTTCTCTCCTTCACTCCTTTCCTTTCTCTCTTCGTGTTCTCTCCCTCCCTCCTTTCCTTCCTTTCTTTGTGTTCTCCCTCGACCTCCTTTCCTTCCCTTTCTTCCCTTCCCTTGCTTTCCTTCCCTTTCCTTGCTTTCCTTCTCTTTCTTTGCTTTCCTTCTCTTTCTTTGCTTTCCTTCTCTTTCTTTGCTTTCCTTCTCTTTCTTTGCTTTCCTTCCCTTTCCTTGCTTTCCTTCCCTTCTCGTTACCTCTTCCTCTTTTCCAAGCTTTTATTTCCTTAAACTCTCCCCTCTCCTCGTCCCTTACATCCATTCCCTCTCTTCCCTTTTTATTCCCTCTCTTCATTCTTACTTCTTCTCTCCTCCTCTCTCATCAGTCTGCTTTCTTCACTTTAATTATTCCCCTTCCTTCTTTCCGTCCCTTATTCGATCTTTCCATCATCTCTTTCTTATTCCTCCTTCCTTCACGTCTTCTCTCTCTCCTGTCTGCAGCTCTCTCCTCCACCTCCCCTCTTCCTCCTCCTACCCCTTCCTCCACCATCCCTAGCCTCCTACCCCTTCCTCCATTTACGCCTCCTCCTTCCTCCTCCTTCTCCCCTCCTATATACCCCATCCCCTTCCTCCCCCCATCATTTGAACGACGTCCCTGTCCTCCTGTCCGTCCACACTCACTCACGCGCTGGACTAAGGAGGGAGAGGAAGGAAGGAGAAAAAGGCTCACTCACTCACTCACTCACTGACTCGCTGGACTAAGGAGGGAGAGGAAGGAAGGAAGGAAAGACTCACTCACTCACTCACTCACTCGCTGGACTAAAGAGAGAAGAAGGAAGGAAGGAGGAAAAGCCCCACTCACTCACTCACTCACTCGCTGGACTAAGGAGGGAGAGGAAGGAAGGAAGGAGGAAAAGGCCCACTCACTCACTCACTCGGCTTTCATTCCCACCACCAAAACCTTACAGAAGGAGGACCACCTAACCATGAAAGTCAACGTGTATACTCCCAGACTGGCAAAGGGCCTTATTACTCTGCTACTCATATTACAAGGTGAGTAATTATTATGCCACTGTTGTTGTTGTTGTTGTTGTTGTTGTTGTTGTTGTTGTTGTAGACATATGCTGCCGCTGCTGGGACTTACCTACAGACTCACCATTCATGTATACAGTTCAGTGATAGTATTTTTAATTATGGTGGTGTAAGATTTTGGCTTCGGGGCTCAGTTTTGAATTATGATAGAAAAACAAATTCATTCCTTTTTTTTTTTTTTTTTTTTTTTTTACGATGAACCAATGGGCACTTTACAAGAAGGGGGAGTAGGAGTATTTTTAACAATGGTCTAATGATAAAAGTGTTGTGATAATGTGTTCATATATTTTTATTATGAAATTGAGTTAGCCATTTTTTATTATGAAGTGAGCTAGCCATTTTTTATTAGACGTACTTGATGAATGCATCGTGTCCCTCAACTTAGAAGCCGAACCCTAGTATATATAGACTTAAGGGGAAAGTTTTGTGTTGGTAAATCTGGAGCAACCGATTCCTTCAAACTATTCCAAGCAACAGAACACCATTATTTTTGTTAACTTGGGCCTGTTTCCTGGCATACTTTGGAGGAATCAAGGCACTCCAATGTACCTTAAGAGAGGCCACGAACACAGTAAAAAAGGAATCATAATTATAGTTGTAAAAACACGTTATTATTATTACTGTTATATATATATTTTAAAAGGGACCCAAGAATTGTATTATACGGACGTCAAAAAAACAACAACAACAGTATGAGCGTGCAGGAAAAATGTCCACACGATAAAAAAAAAAATAATAATAATAAAAAAAAACATAATATCTAGCTGGATGATTCTGGTGGTTCTATAAAATATCAACACAGGTCTTGATGCCTCGGGAATAAACAAGCTATTTTTCAGTATCCATCTGCTCGTTTATGTATGTATGTACCCTAAGACGAAATTTAAGGGGATGCTCTAAGGTCATTATTATTATTATTTTTTTTTTTTTTTTTTTTTTTTTTTTTTTTTTTCATTCGCGACGCAGATAGTTTTAGAAATCAGACAGACATTGGAGAGGGTAAAAAAAAGAAGGCGTCTGTCCATGCATGACTGTATATACTGACTGGCCGGGTTAACTGAAGTAGATTAGTAGTTGCCGGATAAAGAATTGTGAATGAGAAAGCTGTGAGATCAATAATGGTGGTGATAGTGAGGGTGGTGATAGTGGTGATAGAGATAGTGATGATGATGGTGGTGGTGGTGAAGATGGTGGTGGTGATAGAGATAGTGATGATGGTGGTTGTGATGATAGTGATGTTGGTGGTGATGGTGGTGATAGATAGTGATGATGATGGTGGTGATAGTAATGATGATAGAGATAATGACTATCCTACATTTGATTAAGTTTCACACTTAAGAATTACATTATTGTTTCTCCCTATATTAAATTATCTTCAGAAAAATAGCGAGTATTACTATTATATTTAAAGCACCGTAGAAGAACCCACCGTTGTAAAAACACCTAATTATTATCACTATTACACACATATATATATATTTTTTAGTCTTAGTACAAACATAATAACAGTTGGTTGGTTTAAAGTTGATGGATATTAATTAAACCAACTATTATTATGTTTGTACTTTGACTAATAAAAAAAGTGTTAAGGGGGTGCGGGAATAGGGGGACAGGCTTGGGGGGGGGGTTTAGGGGGGTCCGGGAGTAGGGGACAGGCTTGGGGGGTTTTCAGGAGTGCGGGAGTAGGGGGACAGGCTTGGGGGGGGGGAGGGGTTAGGGGGTTGCGGGAATAGGGGACAGGCTTGCTACCCACTCCAAGCCTGTCTCCCTATTCTCGCACCCCCCAAGCCTGTCCCCCTATTTTCGCACCCCCCAAGCCTGTCCCCCTATTCTCGCACCCCCCAAGCCTGTCCCCCTACTCCCACACCCCCTTAAAGTGAACCGTAAGCACCAGACATTGATCCATTCACCCTCACCAAAGAGTAGAAGAAAAAGAAAAAACTCTGCATTTGCTCAGGTAACCATTCTCTCAGCCATTCTTGTGATAAAGGAGAGTGTGTCAGGCTCAGGTCACCTCCTCCTCCTCCTCTTTACTGTGGAAGTCAGGTCACATGCACAAGTTACGCAGTTACAGAGAAATATACAAAGGACCTACAAACAGCAACAGATCTGGTGGTCCCTGTAAGGCTGTTTGGTTTTACTAAGTTATATAATATACGAGGGTGAGGGAAAGTATAGTAAAGAAGAAAGTTTGATATTCAGACAAATTGAGATGTGACCTCTCTATTTCCATATTTGGCCTTGATTGACACCTAATCACGTTATTTTATTTATTTATTTGTTATTTTGTGTTTCAGAGGGTCATTTCCCAAACGCTTCATTTTCGCTTATATTAACTGTACGCAATTTATGTGATGTTCAGTCGTCTTAGTTAGTGACACCCAACCACTCCTTATGATGTTCGAATCCTGAATGAAGAGCCACAAAATGTTAACACGTAAGAGATAGAGTTTTATTTTGTTTATTTATTTATTTATTTATTTTTATAAGAGATGGAGGGGTTTTCAGACTGGTATTCGCTAACCTCAGGGATACACAGAACAATTTCCACGGCGTATATTACATTATAACTTATAGTAAACAAAAATAAATAAAAATAACAAAAATAAAAACAATAACAATAATAATATTAGTAATAATAATAATAATACCCAAAAGATAAGAGTGACTTTATCATTCATGAAGTTATTTGGTAAAGCTAATGCTGAAATGATGTTTTAAGAATTCCTATAAGTGATAAAATTTGTGTGTGATATAAAGTACCTTACGAATTATTGTTACATTTCCTTAAGGGGATAGATAGTATGCTTTTGGTACATTGGAGTGCCTTGATTCCTCCATAGTATGCCAGGAAACAGGACTTATGAACAAAAATAATAATGGTGGTCTATTGTTGCCTCTGGAATATTTTGGAGGAGTATTTTGCTCTGGATTTAACAACACTACTATTATCCCCTTAAGAAGATATACAACTGAGAAACTTCAACAACAAATATGAGACAGGATAAGTGCATGTTGTAATTCGTTCACCATTAGTTCAGAAAGTTCAGCAACACCTGGATAGTTTTTATGGTTCATGACTGTACAAGATGAGTAATTTGTGTTTGTTACAATATGGAGGGTCGCATTCCACACACCCACAACGGAGAAGGTGGAAGTACTGGTGTTGTGTTGTTGTAGGTGGAAGTATTAGTGTTAGTGTTGTGATGTTGTAGGTGGAAGTATTAGTGTTGTAGGTGGAAGTATTAGTGTTGATGTTGTAGGTGAAAGTATTAGTGTTGTAATGTTGGTGGAAGTACTGGTGTTGTGATGTAGGTGGAAGTATTAGTGTTGGTGTTGTGATGTTATAGGTAGGTGGAAGTGTTGGTGTTGTAATGTTGTAGGTGGAAGTACTGGTGTTGTAATGTTGGTGGAAGTACTGGTGTTGTGATGTTGTAGGTGGAAGTACTCGTAATGGTGTTGTGATGTTGTAGGTGGGAGTATTAGTTTTGGTGTTGTTATGTTGTTGGTGGAAGTACTGGTGTTGTGATGTTGTAGGTGGAGGTACTGGTAATGGTGTTGTGATGTTGTAGGTGGAAGTCCTCGTACTGGTGTTGTAATGTTGTAGGTGGATCGGAAGCTATACTGATTCCTCCAGATTCTAACAAAGAAACGCGTTGCCCAAGAATATATACCTGAGGTACTTTGTTTTGTAGTACAACTTGGAGAAATCTATTGCCTCCAAATTGCCCAGATGATCACAAACCCATTATCTTAGTATATCCCTATCAGTACTCTATTTACTCACTGTCTTCTTAAGGTAGCAGCGAATCCAACACACTATATCCAGTTCGTATTGTGTTGCAGGTAAACAAAACAATATAACATGGTATATTTACATGGGAAATGGATCACTTGCCTTGCCCTGCCTTGCCCTGCCTTGCCCTGCCCTGCCCTGCCCTGCCCTGCCCTGCCCTGCCCTGCCCTGCCCTGCCCTTCCCTTCCCTTCCCTTCCCTTCCCTTCCCTTCCCTTCCCTTGCCCATAGCTGTCCTGAGTGGGTGAGAAATTATGAATGCCTAAGGTGTACTGTGTGTGTGTGTGTGTGTGTGAGTTTGTGTGTTTTTGAGGGGGACGTGTTGTGTGCCTATTTCTCCACCATACTGTTATCGATTCTCTTCCCTGTAGTCGTAAATACTCATCATCAACATACTTGTACCCCTCGTGAGTGACTTCCTGCATGGTCATACTCGTGTTCTCGGAGCTGTTCTACCGTTCATGCTGTTTTTATCACGCTTTTTTTTTTCTCTCTCTGGAACTGAATGCACAAGAATGACCTTAAGGGGATAATACACTTTTTGGCACATTGGAGCGTCTTGATTCCTCTCAGAGTTTGCCAGGAAACAAGACTAAGTTAACAATAATAATGGTGTCCTATGTTGCTTGGAATAGTTTGGAGGAATTAATTGCTCCAGATTTACCAAAAGTGTATTATTATTTTAAGGACACTGTCTTGTTGTTTGTAAATTGGAAGGATATACAGATTCCTCCCAACTGTGCCAGAAAACAGACACCCTCATTCGTATACCATTAGGGGAAACGTGGCATAATTTGTAGGAATCGGAGACCTTCCAATTCACCAACAAGAGAATCTCACCTTAAGGACCCTATGATCGTGTATGAAAAATAAATTGGAGGCTTCTGATTCCTCCTGACCAAGCCATGAAATAAGCTCCTTCCATATTGGTGTGTGTGTGTGTTTCGTGGCAATATTTTATTAACTCATTTATCTCTAATATTCTGACTACATCATAAAGTCCCTTAATTATACTCTGCCTGTGAGTGTTAAGATTTAGACACTCAACTATTGGATTCTTAGTTCTCCATGTCGACTTTCTACCACACCTGCACCTCCCCTAATGATTATACGTCCTGACAAACCTCTCCCTACTTCCTTGACCTTGTAAAGTGAAGAAGTGATAGTTATAACATTCCTAGTCTAACGGAGTCTTGCATAGGATCAATATGTAATTCGGCGTTGGTCGTGAATGTACAGTAATGCTTCGAGGTAGTGGTAGTGGTGGTGGTGAGGAGGAGTAGAAGTCGAGGCTGCCTGTCATACGGTGGTGGTGGTGGTGGTGGTGGTAACATTTGCATAAAAAGAAAAATTGCACAAAATATATACCTTCCCATCATTATGTATGTTAAGGGTTTTAGTAGTATGGAAGTATTATGTTTTATCTAAGACTGTTTGGGAGTTCTTGTGTTTATAATGTTATGACCAAAGTCCACTGTTGGCTAGTATTCAATATATTTTTCCCACAGAGAATTGTGTGGAGTTTAGTGGGTCGTTTAGGTGTCTACGTGTCCCTCTATTAGTAACAATCCATTCGCATTTGAAATAAACCAATATATCTAAAAGTAATCATGCATCGTTTTTTTTTATTATGTCGCTTCCATTTTAAAGTCTTCAATATATATATAGAAGTAATAATGCCTCTTCTTTAATTAACCCACCATCAATAATAATAATAATAATGATAATGGGTTTTTTTAATCAAGCCACTTCCATTTTAAAGCCTCTCATTTATCGAGTAGTAATAAATAATGGTGATGGAATGGAATAGGAAGGATAATTGTTGTTGTGGTAAGTTGTCCCTCTGGTCTCACTGCTTACTGTCTTAATTAAGGTTCCTGGTGGTGTGTTGTTGTTGTTGTTGTTGTTGTTGTTCTGTACAGCCACTATATAAAGGTCAAGGCTGGTGTGATTCCCTTGGGTGTAGTGTAAGTAAGGCTGGATGGAATGAGATAGAGTGAGAGAGGGAGTGTGTGTGTGTGTGTGTGTGTGTGACAGAAAGAGAGAGAGAGAGAAAGTTGGTGTGTGTGTGTGTAAGAGAGAAAGATAAAGGGAAAGAATGTGTGTGTGTGTGTGTATGTATATATGTGTGTGTGTGTGTGAGAGAGAGAGAGAGAGAGAGAGAGAGAGAGAGAGAGAGAGAGAGAGAGAGTGAGTGAGTGAGTGTGTTTGTGAGTGTGTGTGGTGTGTGTATATGAGAGAGAGAGAGAGAGAATGTGAGTATATTTTGATCACTGGAGTGTTACTTATTCCTCCAATATAAATAGTACTGAGTTCGTCTGTGTCGTGGCATAGTTTGGAGGAATCAGCAGTCACTTTCTATTTCACCCTCTGTCACGTTAGGATAAAGATAACCTACATTCGTCCCAGACATCAATATTAGTGTTTGTTGTTGTGTGTTTTATGTTGTTGTTTTTGTTTTTCCATCGATAGTATTAACCCGGTTAGTCACGCATAGTTTGTTACATTTCCGGAGACTATATTTTCTCATATAAATAGGAATATTGATATTTTCTCTCTTACAAAAGGTTATATTGGTAGCCTCGTGGTAGACATATCTTCAACATATTATTTTAGGAAGTAGGATTATTGTTTTAGGAAGTAGGATAAACAATAGAAAAAGGGAAGAAGATGATGATGCTAGATTGTAAGTGAAACGTGGGTAGGCGATACCGTAGAGTTTTATTTGCGTTGTTTATGTGTCGACCTCTTGATTTATGTTGAGTGACTTTATATGACCCTCTTATTATTATGATGTTGTGTAAGTCTCCTGCCTGTATTGGTCTTTGTTAGTTAGTTAGTTGGTTGGTTAGTTAGTTAGTTGGTTGGTTGGTTTGTTGGTTGGTTGGTTAGTTAGTTAGTTGGTTGTTTAGTTGGTTGGTTAGTTTATGGACCGGTGTTTTAGTGTGGTTAGTGTCTCATTTATCGACCCCAGTTATTTATATACAGTAGTTCTATTATAACATCCACTGACTAACAATCTTTACAAACTTTTTAGACCTCAAACTTAATGGTGTCACTTTTAGAGAAAAATTGGAAGGCTACTGATTCCTCCAAACTATGCTACAAAACAGATTCCTTATTCTTATACATAAATACTTGTCTGTTTCGTGTCATACTTTGGAGGAATCAAAACACTCTAATTTACCAAAAGTGTATTACCTCCTTAATGGGGTTTATAAAGTTAGTAATCCACGAGCTGATACGAAGATAGTGAACAAGATTTTAATTAATGGTTTCATGGTTTCTATAGAATATAATGTAATTAATCAATTCTTTCAAGTTCATAAAGGAAGACCATGACTGACGATAGTATTTTCACTTATTTATTTTATTTAGTTAGTTTTTATGTTTCTTATTTTTTATTTATTTATATATATATTTTTTATTTATTTTTTTGGACCAGACTGTTTTGTTTGCCCAAAAAAGGTTCTGCGTCGCCAAAACAAAACAAATAATAGCAGTATCTTGTTAAGAAAATGGGATGGGTCGGTGGTGGGTGCAGTGTGGGTACAGAAGGTAAACAAAAACACTCGGGCCTGGTCAACTGGAGCAACTGAATCCTCCAAACTATTCCAAGCAACAGAACACCATTATTTTTGCTCTTCTGGTTCTGTTTCCTAGCATACTTTGGAGGAATCAAGGCACTCCAATGTAACCAAAGTGAATTAATTACCCCCTTAAGGACCCTGTGATCGTGTGTGAAACTCGGTGGCTTCTGATTCCTCCTGCCTATGTAACGAAACAAGCTCCTTCAATATTGGTGGTGTTTCGTGGCGGTATTTAAAGGACTCGCTAAACTCCAATTTTCTAACTACATCACGGGGTTCTTAAATTGGTTTTGTTTATGGGGATATATATATAGTTTACTTTCGGTTCATCAGAGCACCTTGATTCCTCCAAAGTATGCCAGGAAACAGTACCAAATTAACAAACATAATGGGTGTCCTGTTGCCTTGAATAGTGTGGAGGAAATAATTTGCTCCGGATATATCAACAATGCACTATGGTACCTCATTAAGCAACTCCGTGTAAACATTCTAATCTTTTTTAATGCCTTGTTTGCCAGAGACAGTAGTTAAAAATGTCATTGTTAGTGGGAGGGAAGTAAGTACAGAGTTGGTGATAAATATATACTAACTGATTATGCCAAATTATTTCAGGCAACAGTCCACCATTATTATTATTATTATTTTTTTTTTTTTTTTTTTTTTTTTTTTTTTTAATTCTGGTTCCGTTGTTATGTGGCATACTTTGGAGGAATCAAGGCGCTTTGAGGGGGAAGTTTTGTATTGGTAATTCTGGAGCAACTGAATCCTCCAAATTATTCCAAGCAACAGAACACCTGCATTACTTTAGCTATTCTGGTCCTGTTTCCTAGCATACTTTGAAGGAATCAAGGCACTCCAATGTACCAAAAAAGAATTACCACCTTAATGTAACAGTTGGTAGCATAAGTTCGCTTCTATTTCCACCTGTGTATGTATGATGTATGATAATATTGTGACACAGTTTGAATGCAGAGACGACGACCGATATACTTCTCATGTGGTAAATTATACACATGTTGTTAGAATAGAAATTGGTTCAGAATGCAAACTATCTGGTCATATTAACATTATTTAGTTATTTAGTACGTGCGATGGACGCGAAAATATACTGCCGGCTGTACCAAAAATGTATTACCCTCTTATATTAATCAGATGTGTGTGTGTGGTAGCCAGAGTGAACAGCAAACTAACTCAGATTTACACTTATAGAAACTCGACCCCTTCCGTGTCATAAATAAAAGAAATAAGGCGTTAAATCATTTCTATAATGTTTAGCTCAGCACGTGACTCCAATTTCGTTATATCACTCTGGTTAATGCGCCAAACTACAGTAATTTGCTATATAAGAACACGTACAAATTATTTCCCAAGGGAGGAAGGGAGAAATTGAGTTTTTTTTTTTTTTTATTATTATTATTTTTTTTTTTTCCTGGTCTTTACATCGATCTGTAAAATTCATATATCTTAAGGGGTAAGTTTTATGTTGGTAAATCTGGAGCAACTGAATCCTCCAAACTATTCCAAGCAACAGAACACCATTAGTTTTGCTCCTCTGGTCCTGTTTCCTAGCATACTTTGGAGAAATCAAGGTACTCCAATGTACCAAAAAAGAATTACCACCTTAAACGTGCATGGAATGAGAAAGAGAGGGAAAGGTCACTCACTAGAAGGAGGGAGGGCGGTTGTAATTTTGTAGTGAAGTGTAATGAAGGTTGAATTAAAGACAGGAGTGAGAACATACTTTTTCTTTTCCTTTCCAAACCCCCTCTACCACTCTATCTTTCTTCACCAACCTCACTCAATCCTACGCTGTTTTCCTTTACCACCTTTCCCCTCCCATCCACCTATTTCTCCACACATGACATACCTATTTTCT
>JAWQEG010004095.1:0-2500 GCA_033782935.1 Petrolisthes cinctipes
CTTCTTCCATTTCTATCTACTATTCAGTGTCCCCAAAGTTTTACAGAGAGTAGGGTGCGCCGCTCTCTGTCTTCCGTCATCATCCCATTTCCTGGTGCAGCCTCCTCCACCATCCCACCCTTGCCACTTATTGACTTTTTGTTGCTGCTTGCACCTTGCCCTTCTCTGTTGCCACCTTCCTCTTCTCTCCTGTCGCCCCTGTCACTTCCCCTTGCTTCGCATTCGTAGCTTTTCCCTGCCACTCCTTCTAGCCACACCACTCCATATTGTAAAGTTATAACACGCACACAAATGCAGTAACACAGACACATACACACACACATACACTTTCACATGGTGCACCTACATATACCCTCCTGCGCCTATTTACACACACACACACACACACACACACACACACACACACACACACACACACACACACATTGATGCACATGAACACACTCGTGCTCTCGGATTCCTTACCATCATCACACATTACATTCCTACACACGTCATATATATATTGCTTGACATATTGAGATACCATACGATACGGAGTGGATGGATGGCACAACATGAATGCATAAGGCTCGATGGTATGTGTAGCTCTAAGCTGAATGGCACCGAAAATTTCTTTATAAAGCCACCAAAGATATCAGTAGAGTTTTTTTATGGTGTGCGCGAATTGGTATGATTTTTATCAGTTGCTTTCCCTTACTGAGTGTCTATATATACTGTATATATGTGTATGTGTGTATATATATGTATGTATAATGTGTGTGTGTGTGTGTGTGCGTGTGTGTGTGTGTTCGTGTGTGTGTGTGTGTGTGTGTGTGTGTTCGTGTGTGTGTATGTGTGTGTGTGTGTGTAGGGTGGATGGACATTTGAGACCCCTACAGCCGGTGACCAGGGACATTAGCCCACTCTACAAAAGTGTGACCGCGGAGTCATTTATGGTGATTAATTGAGCCCCGAAGGACCAGATGGAGGTTGTACTCAGGTGCCAAGATTTTTTGTCGCTATTGATTGGCCTGGTCGATCCTCAGGGGGTTAGTGGGCCAGGTAGGGAGGGGGAGGGGGACGGGGGCTAGACGATGGAAGGGTCAGGGGGGCTTTTACGTTTTTTTGTCTTATTACAATCTTTCTCTTCATCTACTGTGTCTTTCCTACTCTCATTTGTATTTTGGTTATGAAGATAGGTTGGGAAAATGTGGAAGAGGGGATAGTATAAAAGATGGTATAAATGGGAGAGGAACGGATGAGTAGTGCGACATGGAGAGGAAGAGAAGGAATGACAGTCACGGAGACGATAAGGTGGATATTTTATGAGTGGAAGGCTGTGGCAAGGCAGACGTGATGGTGTTTCTGATACACAGGTACTTGGAGTTGAGAAGAGACCGAGGTGTAAGAGAGAAAAAGGCTTATGGGTGGACAATCGACACTGAAGGAGGGACAGCAGCTGGGTTTATATAGATGGTCGAGTAAGGAGCTTAGTGAGGAAACAGGGGTGAAGTGGAAGTGTGTGTGTGTTTTGTGTATGTGTGTTTTGTGTGTGTGTGTGTGTGTGTGTGTGTGTGTGTGTGTGTGTGTGTGTGTGTGTGTGTGTGTGTGTGTGTGTGTGTGTGTGTGTGTGTGTGTGTGTGTGTGTGTGTATGTGTTGGTGTTTTGTGTGTGTGGTATGTGTATTGGTGTTTTGTGTGTGTGTGTGTGTGTGTTGGTGTTTTGTGTGTGGGTGTTTGTGTGTGTGTGTGTGTGAGTGGAAGGAGGAGAGAGAGGCCGTGGTGAGTCCTATGTTACATATTGGATGAAGGTTTTGGGGGGGATGGGCTACGAGGGAGAGGAGAGGAGAGTATACAGATGAATGACAGGATAGCAGCAGGATAGGCCACAGGGTCAAGGACGGGCTGCTGCTGCTGAGAGGGAGGAATGGACAAGAGATGTAATATGCATGAGGAACATAGTCTGGATAAAGTTTAAGCAGGGGAATTTGTAGGTGAGGTGTTGGAGTGGATTTGAGAGGATATGGACGCTGTGTGGGGGTCGTGGTGTGGGTAATAATGTGTGATGTAGTAGCCTGAGTGTACTGTGTGGGTCAAGGGCAGTGTCTGGTGGTGGTTGGGCCTTAGTTTGTTTAGAGTAGAAGTGTGTATGATGGTGTACGTGGAGGCAGTGGTCAGGGGGGAAATGTGTTGGGTTGGATAGATGTTTTAGATGGCGTGTTGTGGTGTGGGGTAAAATGTGTTTGACAGATAATTATATATGGTGTGATTTGAGATAGAATTGGTTTTGATGGCTTGGTATAGGGTATGGGAGGTGGAATACTTTTGAATGATGTTTTGGATGCCATGATGTAGTGTAGTATAAAATTTGTTGGTTATTAAGGGAAGTAGGCGTTAGGTAGATGTGTTAGATAAAGTACGTGGTGTTGGTGTGAGGTAAGAATAGGCGTTAGATAGATGTTAAATGGATGTTAAATAGGCGTGATGGGAGGGAAATAGGCCTTAGATAGATGTGTAAG
>JAWQEG010004095.1:7500-21996 GCA_033782935.1 Petrolisthes cinctipes
GAATATAAGTTTAAAGTTAAAATATAGAAAGTAGCGGGGGAAAAAAAAAAAAAAAAAAAAAAAAAAAAGCTCAAGTCCCGGACACTGGGATTGAATTCCACTTAAAATAAGATGTCAGCTGTACTTGTATAATTCATTTATTTGGTTGTGAAATACTTGAAGTGTCTGTAGGTAAGAAGAAACATCCCAGAAGGAGGAGAGGAAAAGGGAAAAATTCTAGTAAAACGAAGTAACGATGAAGAAAAAAGGGACAAAGTAACAATAAACAACCTGGAAAAAGAAAAGAGAGAATGTATAAGGGAAGGGGAAGAATTTAAGTAAGAGTCTTTGCTTGGGGTATATGAGAGTTTGTAGAATAATGCATCCAGGGACGGTGTAGGATTGTAGGATTAATATGACAGAAGGTGTGTGGGGCGGCACCAGGCAGCTCCCGGGACTGCCACACTTCTCCCTCTTGCTGTCGAATTCAAATTGCCTGATTTCCGGCCGCCGATTTATGAAACAAGTGTGTGGACTGCTGCAACCAACTCCCGAGCAGCGCCAGTCTATATATCCATCGCCCTAGAGTCTGTTTGGGTGTGAAATTAAAGCCCTGGTCTATCCCTCTTCTCAGTTTAATACTCTTTCTTTCTCCTCTTGACTTTCTCTCCCTTAAACCCCCCTTCTCTCTCTCTCTCTCTCTCTCTCTCTCTCTCTCTCTCTCTCTCTCTCTCTCTCTCTCTCTCTCTCTCTCTCTCTCTCTCTCTCTCTCTCTCTCTCTCTCTCTCTCTCTCTCTCTCTCTGTCTCTGTCTCTGTCTCTGTCTCTGTCTCTGTCTCTGCCTCTGTCTCTGTCTCTCTGTCTCTCCCGTGAAATGTGTCTCCTGAACATGTCGAGCCTCAGATGTCATTTGGCCCCCTTCCCTCCCAAATGCTTCCTTCAGCTTAATGAAACCATCTTACCGTACGTTAGTCAGAGGAAAACATTTAGGTGGTGGATTTGGTACCTGGAGAGGCATGGATAGGTGAAGGTAGTGAGTGGAGGGATTGAGACTAAGGAAGGGGTAGAGCAGATGAGGGTAAGGGTAGTGAAAGGGTAAGGGTAGTGAAAGGGTTAGAGTATTTGATGGTTAGAGTAGTTGAGGGTTAGAATAGTTGAGGGGTAGAGTAGTGGAGGGTTAGAGTAGTTGAGTGTTAGATTAGTTGAGGGTTAGGGTAGTTGAGGGTTAGAGTAGTTGAGTGTTAGAGTAGTTGAGTGTTAGAGTAGTTGAGGGGTAGAGTAGTGGAAGGGTTAGGACAGTGGAAGGGTTAGGAAGTGGCATTGCGAGAGGAGTGGAAAGCCATGGCACTAAACCGTTCTCCTAACTGACCCCGAGGTGTTTGCATGGGTCGCATCCCTGGCCCATACTGAGTGAACAATGTGGTCCGGTTTGTTTGGTTATCACCTCGTGGTCTGCACTGAACCAAGCCAAGTAAAGGATATACAGTATACACGATCTATAGATGAAGAATATATATATAAGCATTGGTTAAAAGGTCCTCTGGTGGTTGTGGCTCTCTGTCTAGGGAGAATCGGGTCCTAAGCTTAGTCTTGAAGGAACGATAAGGAGACTCACAAGACTCACCAGTTGATCGAGGGAATAAATTTCAGTGTGGACGGAGGGAGTTGCTTAGCCTGGGGTATTTAATGGGTTGCTGAGGACGGCTGGCTGCCTCCGGTGCCGCCGTAAATCCCGAGGAGTAGGTCCGGCCTCCTGTCGTCCCTTTGCTGCCTCTCCTTCTGCTTCATCGTCTGCTGCTTGCCCTGCCGTTCCTACTGATACCTCGTCTGCTGCTTCTCCCTCTTCTTCTCCTTTCCCTCCTCCTTCTCCCTTTTCTCCTTCCCCTTTGCCTTTTCTCTTGCTTCCTCTTGTCTTTCCTCTTCCTTCCTCTTGTCTTTTCTCTTGCTTCCTCTTGTCTTTCCTCTTCTGCTGCCTCTCCTGCTGCCTCTCCTGCTTCACCCTTCGTCCCTCCTCTTGCCTCACCTGCTATCGTTCCTGCTGTGCTGCTGCTACTCCCTTCATTTCACACCCGTTGCTGTACTTGCTTCCCCTGGTCTTACTTCCCGTGTTAACCTGTCGTCCTCTCCTTCTTCACCACCTCTGCCAATATCTTCCTTCTTAGTTGGATATTGAACCACACACACTTCATACCATACCCTTCCCCAATCCTCTAATCCCACATATTCTACTCCTTGCCCATACCTCAGTTTCTACCCTTACCCTGCCCTTGCCCACCTCAGTTTCTACCCTTACCCTGCCCTTGCCCACCTCACTTTCTACCCTTACCCTGCCCTTGCCCATACCTCAGTTTCTACCCTTACCCTGCCCTTGTCCTTGTCCGAGTTCTTGCCATATATACCCTTCAGTTAAATTTGTCCTTCTTATTCTTTTCAAATTCCAGCTCATGTTCTGCCCCCCTCATTTTCCCTTCTCCTGCCCCCCTCATTTTCCCTTCTCATGCCCGCCACCCTCATTTTCCCTTCTCATGCCCCCCTCATTTTCCCTTCTTCTGCCCCTCTCATTTTCCCTTCTCCTGCCCCCCTCATTTTCCCTTCTTCTACCCCCCTCATTTTCCCTTCTCCTGCCCCCCTCATTTTCCCTTCTACTGCCCCATCTATTTCCCTTCTACTGCCCCCCTCATTTTCCCTTCTGCCCCCCTCCCTCATTTTCCCTTCTCCTGTCCCCCTCATTTTCCCTTCTCCTTGCTTTCCCTTTCTTTCCCTGCCTCAGCACCTCCCTTTCCTTTCTTGTCCCAATTTCCGTTCTCGTTCGGGTCCTCCTCCTCCTCCTCCCTACACTTGTCTTACCCTCCGTTTCCGCCTCCCAAGGAACTTCTCGTATTAAATAAAGCAGAGCAGCGACTTCCTTAGAATGTGTCGCACCAACGTTACGTCTCACGCTCACACGGACAACATGATTACGAAAAGGTATTACAAATTAAGGGGGTGCGGGAATAGGGGGACAGGCTTTGGGGTTGGGGGGGGGGTTGGGGGAATAAGGGGACAGGCTTGGGGGTTGGGGGGGGGTTGGGGGTGCGGGAATAGGGGGACAGGCTTGAGGGGGGGTTGGGGGTGCGGGAATAGGGGCACAGGCTTGGGGGTTGGGCGTGCGGGAATAGGGGGGACAGGCTTAGGGGGTTGGGTGGGGGGTTGGGAGTGCGGGAATAGATAGGGGACAGGCTTTCTACCCACCCCAAACCTCCTGTCCCCCTATTCCCGCAGCAACCCCCCAAACCCCCCCCCCCAAGCCTGTCCCCCTATTCCCCCCCCCGCACCCCCCCCCCCAGCCTGTCCCCTACTCCCTCACCCCCTAAAGTTTACAGTGACTAAGAAAATAATACTTGGGTTTCCATGTGCGTATATTTTGGATTCCATATTATGCGTATATATGCTTAGGTTTGAAGTGCTTATAAATAGATTCCACGTGTGTATACTTAGACTTAATTAATGTGTGTATTTTAGGTTCGAAGTGCGTATATTTAGATTTCATATGCGTATGCTTAGGTTTGATGTGTGTATGGCTGGGTTCTATGTGTGTATTGGTAGGTTCTATGTGTGTATTGGTAGGTTCTAATTGTGTATGGTTAGGTTCTATGTGTGTATTGGTAGGTTCTATGTGTGTATGGCTAGGTTCTATGTATGTGTGTATGGGTAGGTTCTATGTGTGTATTGGTAGGTTCTATGTGTGTATGGCTAGGTTCTATGTGTGTATGGCTAGGTTCTATGTGTGTATTGGTAGGTTCCATGTGTGTATGGTTAGGTTCTGTGTGTGTAAAGCTAGATTCGATGTGTGTATGGCTAGGTTCTATGTATGTGTGTATGGCTAGGTTCTATGTATGTGTGTATTGGTAGATTCGATGTGCATTTTGTTAGGTTCTGTTCTGTGTATGCTAAAAAATCGTATTCCAAAAAGCCTCACTCATTGCCTTGACTCATTTAGCCTCGGGGCCATAATTTGTGTTAATTGTTCTCCCAGGATTGTATTAAACCCACACCAGGTCTGAAGAGCAATTAAATTCTTATTAGCGGCTGAGAAAGTGGCTTGGATCTTCCCATTCTTTTGTTGTTCCTGTATTTTATGTTTTGTTTTCCTTTAATTTTTATTTTATTTATAACTTCTGACTTTCTCCTGGTTTGAATTTCTCCTCTGACTAGTTTTTCCTTCATTTCTCACACATTTTTTCTTTTTCATGTTTCCTGCTAATCTATCTCTCGCATCTATGTATCTATCTATCCTTCTCTCTATCTGTCTCCCCTTCTTTCTCCCCTTCTGCCCTCGTCTTTCTGCCTTTCCCCTTCTTTCTGCCTTTCCCCTTCTTTCTGCCTTTCCCCTTCTTTCTGCCTTTCTCTCCCCTTCCCTTTCTCTCCCCTTCCCTATCTCTCCCCTTCTCCACTTTTCATCCCAGTTGTTGACATTGTTGTTGTTGTTGTCTTTACTATATATTTCCTTGGCTTTCTATTTTTGTTTTTTGTTTCTGTATTATTTTCACTTTTTTATTTTTTATTTTATTTACTATTCATTTAATGAGTTTTGGTTGTGTCTTCTGTAATTTTTTTTTTATATATATTCATCTTGCGAAAATTTGTCTTACTGTATGTATTGTTATTTATGTATTGTTATTGTGTATTGTTATTTTTGTGTATTTGTTATTCTGTTTTGTTATTTGTTCTATTCTGATTTTGCTGTGTTTACGTTGTATTGTCTCTATTTCCCGCTCCTTGTTCCTTCCCTCTTATCTCTCCCTTTCCTCACATTTTCCATCTCCTATCTTCTCCTCTCCCACCTCCCTATCCGCTCTACTACTCCTCCTTCCCCTCTCCTCTCCCACTCCTCCCTCTCCTCTCCTCTCCTCTCCCTCCCCTCTCCTCTCCCATTCCTCCCTCTCCTCTCCTCACCCACTCCTCCCTCCCCTCTCCTCTCCCACTCCTCCCTCCCCTCTCCTCTCCCACTTCTCCCTCCCCTCTCCTCCCTCCCCTCTCCTCACCCACTCCTCCCACTCCTCTCCCATTCGCTGTCGACTGCTCACGTCCGGACCAGCTTCTATTGTCTGAACGGCCGGCAGGATCCCCAAGATATCCGGAGTCTACCTTATTTTCCGGCCGCTGGACCTCCCCTTTTCTTGTTCCCTTCTGCTCTGGGCTCCTTCTCCTCCTCCTGCTCTCCTTTATTATGCCCTTTGGACCCTTTCCTGTGATACCCTGCTGCCACACCCAACTTCTCCTTACTCAGCTCTCTCTGTCTCTTTCGTTCTCTCTTTCCCTGACAATGAGAAGACAACGCGAATCGCACTCTGGGAAGAAACGTGTGTGTGTGTGTGTGTGTGTGTGTGTGTGTGTGTGTATATGCTGTCGTGTGTGTGTGTGTGTGTCTTGTCTTGTGTGTGTGTGTGTGTGTGTGTGTGTGCATCCTGTCGTGTGTGCATGCTGTCGTGTGTGTATGCATGCTGTCGTGTGTGTGCGTGTGTGTATGCTGTCGTGTGTGTGTGTATGTGCATGCTGTCGTGTGTGTGTGTGTCCTGTCGTGTGTGTCTGCATTCAGCCGTCAGTGCCAAGGGGAAACCACCCTCGGTAGTCTGGTGAAAATAATGGCACTACAGTTGGTGGAGTTGGTGGTGACTTATTATGCCCGGCTGTGGACGTGGAAGACAGGGTACGAGAGATAGAGACAGGGAAAGGAGACATCAGAACCACGGATTGACTGAGAAGGTACGAAAAAAAGAATAAGAGAGATTGAGAGATAGAGACAGGGGAAGGAGGCATCAGAAGCTCGGATTGACAGAGAAGGTTGGAAAAAAAGGAAAAAAAAAGAGACAGATTGAGAGATAGTGACAGGGGAAAGGAGGAGAAGGTACGAAAAAAAGGATAAAGAGATAGATTGAGAGATAGAGACAGGGGAAGAAGACATCAGAACTACGGATTGACAGAGAAGGTATAAAAAAAAGAATAAAGAGACAGATTGAGAGATAGAGACAGGGGGAAGGAGGCATCAGAAGCACGTATTGACAGAGAAGGTATGAAAAAAAGAATAAAGAGACAGATTGAGAGATAGAGACAGGGGGAAGGAGACACCAGAAGCACGGATTGACAGAGAGGGTACAAAAGGAGAGTACAACAGGAAGAAAAAGAGACAGATTGAGAGACGGTGATCGGAGGAGAAGACAGTAGCAATAAAGAGTGACGGAGAGAATGCAAGAGGAAGTGCAAGGAAGAGTGAGGTCAATTGATGCGAAAAAGAATACGAAAAGAAGAGGAAAATATGGGAAAAGAAGTCGGAGGTAGAGATGAAGAGGAAGAAGATAGAGAACACAAGGAATACAAGACGAAGCAAATAGTGGAAGAGGAAACATAATTATATAGGAAAGAGAATTAGTCAATAGAGAGAAAATAAGTGAGTGTGACAGTGAAGGAAAGATAAATGAGAGATAGATAACCATGAGATAAGGACGGAGAGACTCATATAGAGGGATGACAGCCGAAAATAAAGAGATAAATAAAAACAGACGAAAGAAGAAAAGGAATAATAGAGAGAAAACAGGAATACAAAGGATAAAGGGAGAGAGAAAGAGAAGATAGAGGGAAGGAGGTAACAACAGAAAATAGAGTGATAAATAAAAAACAGACGAAAGAAGAAAAGGAATAACAGAGAGAAAACAGGAATACAAGGGATAAAGGGAGAGAGAAAGAGAAGATAGAGGGAAGGAGGTAACTTGTAGAGGCAGCTTGTGATGTTTAAGTAGCGGGCAAGTTTGGTCATTATTCAATTCGATTTATTTCCCCAAGTCGTTATGGTTTCTGTCAAGGTCTGCTGCGTCCCCTGTCCGCGCGTGGGTGTGGTTTTGGGCGTGTGTGTGGGCGTGTATGTGAGTGAGCGTGGATGTGGTTGTGGGGGTGAGGGTGTGTGTGGGCTTGGGTGTGGTTGTGGGCGTGTGTGTGGTTGTGGGCGTGTGTGTGAGTGTGGATGTGGTTGTTGGCGCGTGTGTGGACGAGTGTGGTTGTATGTGTGGTTGTGGGGGTTGGTGTGTGTGTGGGTGTGGTTGTGGGGGTGGGTGTGGGGGTGGGTGTGGTTGTGGTTTTGGGCGTGTGTGTGGTTGTGGTTGTGATTGTGGGCGTGAATGTGGTTATTGGCCTGTGTGTGGACGAGGGTGTGGTTGTGGGGGTGGGTGTGGTTGTGTTTGTGGGCGTGTGTGTGGTTGTGGTTGTAATTGTGGGCGTGTGTGTTGTTGTGGTTGTGGGCGTGTGGGGGTGGGTGGATGTGATTATTGGCCTGTGTGTGGACGAGGGTGTGGTTGTGTGTGTGGGCGTGGATGTGATCGTGAGAATGTGTGGAATTTGGAGTGCGATTTTGTGTAATCCAAGTGTATGTATTTCGAAAGTTCGTAGGAGTACAGTACAGTACTTAAATCCATGCTGTCTGTGCGTTTGGGAATGTTCGAGTATGTATGTATGTAAATATGTATGCATAATATGTAGCTTATGCATGTGTGCGTGTGTGTCAACGTGTGCCTGGAAGTGCTTTTGCTGCGTGAGTGACTGTGTGTTGCTTCCTTCCTTCCTTCCTTCCTTCCTTCCTTCCTTGCTCCATCTTGCAGCCAGAGTGGAGGGTCCAAAGTCTTCTTGTCTGGCCCTTCTTGCGAGTGAATTTGGGGGGAAGTTTCGGCTTTGTGAATTAGGCCAGGGAGGAGGCAGGGAATTCTCTTATGTTAATGAGGCCATTTTTGGGGCAAGAATGTCCGTATTTATTATGAAGTTTATGCCAGCGAAGTGGAAGGGAAAGGAGCTGAATTTCACACAGGGAGATTATATTGTGAAATCCCTCCTCACACTTTGGGGGAAGAAGACGTAACGAAGGATGTGCGTGTACAAATGAGTATAATTATATATGTGTGTCAACCAATGAGTATACTGTATAATTATGTGTCAACCAATGAGTATAATATTATGTGTCAACCAATGAGTATAATATTATGTGTCAACTAATGAGTATACTGTATATTATGTGTCAACCAATGAGTATATATTATGTGTCAACTAATGAGTATACTGTATATTATGTGTCAACCAATGAGTATATATTATGTGTCAACCAATGAGTAGGCTATATATGTGCGTTTATCTGTAAGAATGTGTCTGTGTGCGTTTATCCGCAAGAATTCTTCAAAAATGTATCTGTGTGTTTTTATCTGCAAGAATTTATCTGTGTGCGTTTATCTAGAAAAATGTATCTGTGTGCGCTTATCTGCAAGAACGTATCTGTGTGCGTTTATCTGCAAGAATGTATTTATGTGCGTTTATCTGCAAGAATGTATTTATGTGTGTTTAGGCCTATATGCAAGAATGTAATTTTGTGTGCGTTTATCTGCAAGAACATATCTGTGTGCGTTAATCTGCAAGAACGTATATGTGTAATTTTATCCGCAAGAATGAATCTGTGTGCGTTTATCTACAAAAATGTATCCATGTGTGTGTGTGTGTTAGGGTGTGTGATTGTGGGTGATCCATTGGTGTGGTCCATAGTTAACCTGACGAAGCTCACAATACCACCTGATGGATTGTGGCGTTCCTGTGATTTCTCGCCTTTATCCTGCACTGATTCATGGTGGGGAGGCGAAGGCAGGGGAGGACGACACACGCCACCTCAGCAACGTGAAAAAGGGGAGAAGGGAAAGGAAAGGAAGGGAGGGGAGGGGACGAGAAGGGATTGGAAGGGTGGGGAGGGATTGGAGGAGAGGGGAAGGGTGGGGAAGGGAAGAGAAGGAATTGGAAGGGTGGGGGGGAGGAGACGAGAAGGGATTGGAGGGGAGGAGAGGGGAAGGGAAGAGTAGGGAGGGGAAGGGAAGAGAAGGAATTGAAGGTGGAGGGGAGGAGAGGGGAAGGGATTGTAGGGGGAGGGGAGGGGAGGGGAAGGGTCAGGGGTGAAGGGAAGAGAAGGGATTGAAAGGGAAGAGAAGGGAAGGGAAGGGAAGAGAAGGGGGGGGGAATGGAGGGGAAAGGGATGAGTAGAGAAGGGAGGGGAGGGGAGGGGAGAGATCTTGCGTAATGGTATTGGAAAAATTACAAAATGTGTGAGTTAAACTAATAGCTAGAGGGAGAAGTGATGAGGAAATTTGTGCGTCTGTGCAAAACGGAGTGGATTTTTTTTTTTTTTTTTTAACTGGAAAATGGTATGAAGAAATTACAAAATGTGTTTCGCTAAAACCGGTGGGAAGGTTAGGGTGTCGGAGGGAGTGATAATGAAAGATTTTTTGATCTGTGAAAAAGTGGAGTTTAGAATTTCTTTTATGCTGCTGGTGATGAAAATGGGAATAAGAGAGATGATGATGATGAAGGTCACTAGAATATTCACGAATGAAATGATAAATGTACACTTGTATAATTATGTGACGGTGAATAATAATAATAATAATAATAATAATAATAATAATAATAAGGATAATAATAGTAATGATAATAATAATAATGATAATAATAATAATAATAATAATAATAATAATAATAATAATAATAAAATAATGATAATAATAATAATAATAATTATAATAATAATAATAAAATAATATTAATGATAATAATAATAATAATAAAATAATATTAATGATAATAATAATAATAATAATGTGTTGAGAATGAATAAGAACAACAGTAATAAACCCCACAGGCCATTGGACCCAACACACACACACACACACACACACACACACACACACACACACACACTGCAGTCGGGAATGCAGGCACCAACTTCATAATACAGTACAGTCAGCGAGGTGGTGATGGTGATGGTGGAGGCGATGATGGTGATAGCTCGGTGGTGGTGTGGTGGTGGTGGATGTGATGCTGGTGATGGTGATAGCGGTGGTGGTGGTGGTGATGATGGTGATGATGGTGGATGTGATAGTTGATAGTGGTGGTGGTGGTGGTGGTGGATGTGATGATGGTGATGATGGTGATGGTGGTGATGGTAGTAGTAGTAGAGGTGATGATGGTGATGGTGGTGGTGATAGCGGTTGTGGTGGTGGTGATGGTGGATATGATGGTGATTAGCGGTGGTGGTGATGGTAGTAGAAGGTAGAGACGATGGTGGTTGATGGTAGTAGTGGTAGAGGTGATGGTGGTGATGGTAGTAGTGGTAGAGGCAATGGTGATGATGGTAGTAGTAGTGGTAGAGTGATGGTGATGTGAGACGGTGTTAGGTGTGTTGGTACGAGGTTTGATTTGCTCTGGTCTGGCTGAGTCTTAAAGGGGTACGTAGTTCTTTATATATTGTAAATTGGAAGGCTACTGATTCCTCCTAACTACACCAGAAAACAACAGACCATCTTAATATTACTAATAGGGAATCGGCTGTTTCGTGTCATAGTCTGTAGGAATCGCAGACCTTGCAATTCACCATCAAGGGAGAGTGTAGGAGAGAGGAGGTCCAGTCAGCTGAGGGGAAAGTGCTTATGATCGGCTATCAAATGAAGTGTCTAAAATTAAGTATGACAGCGGAACGTAGCGGTGGTGAGAGCTGGCACGGTGCCTCGGCCGCCCTGGCTAGTGGTGCCAAGGATGCCAGCAGGCCGCGGTCACTCCCTGCCCCTCTTTCCTAGAGTTTTACCCCCCGTTCGTCGTGTAGGGGTCGCTCGCCTGTCTCTGTCTCCTTCCTGTGTCACTTGGTTGGCTTCCTTCCTCTTT
The DNA here is from genome assembly GCA_033782935.1 of Petrolisthes cinctipes. Lineage (NCBI taxonomy): Eukaryota > Metazoa > Arthropoda > Malacostraca > Decapoda > Porcellanidae > Petrolisthes > Petrolisthes cinctipes. The sequence continues at coordinate 18,192 of JAWQEG010004095.1, forward strand.
CTGTCCCTCTCTCCTTTTTCTTTGGACTCGGGTCGTTCCTTGGTTTTGTGTTCTTTTTTGGTTTTGTGTTCTTTTTTTGGTCTTGAGATTTGTATTGTCTTCGTTTTTTTTTTTTTGTCTTGTGTTCTTTTTTGAGTTTCGTGTTATTTTCTTCGTATTTTTTTCGTTTCGTTTTCTTTTTGTCTTCGTGTTCTTTTTTTTTCTTCGTGTTCTTTCTATACTATTTTATTGTGTGTGGTGATTTGATTATGTGTTTTATTTTGGTTTATGTTTTTATTTTGATTTAGTGTTTGTTTTTGTGTTATTTTTTACGGTTGGCCCTTTTCTTTTATTTTCGCTGTTTATGAGATGAGATTTTCTTTTCTTCTCCTGTTGTATTTTACCTGAATTTGACCTTTTTCTGGTGTTACTTTCTGTGTAAAATTTCCTCAAAAAATTTTTTCCTGGACTTTTGGTGTGGTTTATAGTTTTTTTTTCTCTTACAGTATATCAAAATTTACCCTCATGCTTCAAAAACCTATTGGAGTAATTTTATTTCATTGATCGTCTTTAACTCCTGGGAGATTTTTTTGTACGTATTATATTTGCCTCGAATCATTGCAGTCCATTTGTTCTATATTTCGTCAGTTAATGCCACGTGTATTGTATATTATGATTTCGATACAGTTTCTAAGCTCATTTGGCCCTTCCATATTAATCTTACATCAAAACAATAGCATATTATATTATAGTGTATCTCCTTAATTTTGTCTCCCTCTTCTCATCATTATTTCCTGATGCTACTTGCTTTTACTGACACATAATATTCGCGAGGTAGAATATCCATCAGTAAAGATATACAGTATGGTGCAAAGTAAGAGAGTAAGATAAATATCCAGGGCCTTTATAAATATTTTCTGCAAAGTATGGTTTACATTTATCTCGAGACAAGAAGAGAAAAATATAATGCACTCCTTTGGTTTGTTTACTGCCTCTTGCTCCTCTCCTTCACGTCCTCTTTACCTCTCCTTCATGGGCATGTGTACCCATTCTTGATAGCCATTTGTATCCCTTTTTGATGGTCTCCTATACTCATCTCTCATGGCCCTCAGCATTATACTTCTCTCATTAAAGACAACATAAAGTATATATACGATCTTGAAACAGTACAGCAGCGGCCGACAGTAATGTTTATCTTGGCGTTCTGTTGATAGGTACAGTTTCCTCCAAAAATTTCGAGACACTACCTGCTAGAGTCAATAGCAGGTAGTGTCTCGAATTTTTTTTAGAGACAACTGTACTATTGGAAACGATAATATTCTTGTATTATTATAATTTAACCAACCAGAGTCTTTATACACTTCTCATATTTAAGATCTGTGAAGGGTACAAATATTGAGTTTCACCTATAGTTTCGTGTTAGGTCAGTTAGGAGAAGCCTTTTGTATCATGTGTCAATATTTCTAATTTAATGCAGTTATCCATGTTGGCATTTGAGTGTGTGAAGATAGATAACGACTAGTAGAAAGCTGATTACGAGAAGAGTACAGTGGTGAGTAAATCTGGAGCAAATGATTCCTCAAAACTATCCACAAGCAACAGGGAACCATTATACTTGTTAATCTGGTCCTGTTTCCTGGCATACTCTTGAGGAATGAAGGCACTCTAATGTATGGTACCAAAAGTGTATTATCCCCTTAAGCCAACATAATGAGAATAACAAAATCTTTTATTATTATTGGATCATAAACCAGATTAATAAAAATAGGGTTGATCACCAATTGGAAATGTAGGAAGGGAAATAAGGAAGGACGGGACGATAGGGTGACCTGAGATAGCCAAGCGAGTGAACCTTCAGATGGGCTGGCTGGCGATGGAGGTTGAAGGAAACGCCCACGACAGGAAATGAAGACGCCCGTAGAGGAGAGATGGGTGGCGATATAATGACCTCTGGGAACGAACGGTGGGCGGAAAAATGAAGCCCTGGGGGGAAATAGCCGATGTGGGAAGAGCGCGAGGAGGGGAAAGGAGGAAGACTGGGTGAAGGAGGATGGGGAAATAGAATGGAGAGGAGAGAGAGGATGATGTGAATGAAGCCCTTGAGGGAAACTAGCCGATGGGGAAGGGCGCGAGGGAAAGGAGGAAGACTGGGTGAAGGAGGATGGGAAATAGAATGGGGAGGAGGGAAAGGGATGATGTGTGTGAAGAAGGAAAAGAACAGGAAATATAGAGGGGTATTGAAAGAGAAATGGAAGTAAGTAAATAATTGGTATGTCAATGTTTAAGGTGAGCTTCTAATTTTTTTTTTTTTGTTTTTTTTTTTTTTTTTTTATGGTGGGTGAAAGATGTGATAAGTTTAATGAAGATATGATATCAGTAAGTGCTTTAAAATGTGTGTGAATGTGTTTATGTCTGTGTGTTTTTATTTTTTTTGGGGGGGGTCGTTTGAATGAATAAGAAGATAAAAACAACTAATGCAACCAAGTTTAGAACAATGACAGAGAGAGAATACAGAGAATGTTAGTAAAAAAAAAAAAAAAAAAAAAAGCTGAAATAATAGGTCCAGTTAAGAAAATAATATGAGGGAGTGCCGGAGAGCCATGTGGACGGGAGAGAGTGTGAAGGTGATGATGATGATGATGATGATGATGATGATGGTGATGATGGTATCTGTGGATGGAGTGTGACCAGAGGTGAGCTAAGGTTTCCTCGAGTGGGGAAAATGACCTGGGAAAGAAAAAGAGACTCCCGAGTTTAAGAACAAAGAAGTCCGTCCTGGGGAGGGAAAAAGAAAAGGAGAGAAAAGATTGGCAATTGTGGAGGGAGGAGAGACGTGGAGGAAGTTATTGGAAGAATGGAAGGGCAAAATACGAAGTGTAAGGAAGACGGAAGATTGTTTCAGAAGTTATATGTTTTGTGGACAATTTTTTCTGGAGGGAAAATGTAAATGTACTGTTAGGATACCGAAAGAAAAAAATATAAAACTAATTGTATATAATTTTGTGTCTACTGCATATTTGAGATAATTACAAGACTTATAATTATAATCTAATCTTTACGTTCCACTCCATCGAAAAATGTTAAAAAATATACGGTATATATTTGGCTAGCTGACTCTGTAAATATTTTAGTGATTAAAGAGTATGTGATATTGCTCTTCTAAAAGGTTAATATATAAATTGCAGGTAAATGAAGGCCAGATTTACTAGAAACGGAAAAGTATAGGAACAAAATTATATGAATGAGGGTACAGAGGGAGTAGTGTATAGAAAGTTCGAGTTTAAAAATGAAAAGTGGAAAATAATTGATAATAAATGAATGAACCAACAACATTAACAAGGAATTAAATGTAAAAAAAAAAAAAAAAAAAAAAAAAAATTAAATCTTAGAATGAGGAACACAGTGAAAAGCTTAAAAATATTTGAAATGAAGATGAGGAGAGAAACCAGGTGAAGTGAATGGGAACTGATTGAGAGTGAAGGGAAAGGAAAGCAGTATAGAAGGAAAGGCCAGCGAAATTGGAGATATAAAGTGAAGATAAGGTGGAGGAGCAGGAGGAGGAGTGTGTGTGAGAGAGAGAGAGGAAGAGATCGAGAAGTATCTCTCTCTTGCTTCAGGCATTCTATGTTATCGCTCTACGAATGGAAGGAGGCCGGAGATAACGAAGAGTGGATGATATTGTAAGGAGAAGAAATGGATGGAAGAGAGGAAGGAAAGAGGTTATGACAAAGTAGAAGAGAGAAAAGTAGTGGAGAGAAGAATTAAGATGGAGAATAAGGAAAGAAGGAAATGGAACTAGATAGAGAAGTGATGTAGAGGAGGGTAT
>JAWQEG010004096.1:0-34191 GCA_033782935.1 Petrolisthes cinctipes
GTGTTGTGTTGGTGGTGGGACTTGATTCTTCCTTCTCCTTCTGTCTCTTTCTTGTCTTTCCTTTCTTTCCTTCTTCTTCCTTTTCCTTCTGTCTTTTTCTTGTTTTTTCCTCTTCTGTCTCTTCCTTTTTCCTTCTGTCTCTTCTGTATTTTCCTCTTCTGTCTCTTCCTTTTCCTTCTGTCTCTTTCTTGTCTTTCCTTTCTTTCATTCTTCTTCCTTCTCTCTCTTCTGTATTTTCCAGTTCCTTCTGTCTCTCTCTTCCTTTTCCTTCTCCTTCTGTTTCTTCCTTCTTTCTTTTTCCTGTCTTTTCCTCTTCCTTCTCTCTCTTCCTCCTTCTTTTTTTTTCCTTCTCCTTTTGTCTCTTCCTCCTTCCTCTTTCTTCTCCTTCTTCTGTCTCTCCTTCTTTTTATTCTTGTCTCTTCGTGTCTTTTCCTTCTCCCTTCTTCCTCTTTCTTCTGTTTCTCTTCCTCTTTTGTCTCTCTTCCTCTTTCTTCTATTTCTTCCTCTTCTTTCTTCTGTCTCTCTTCCTCTTCCTTCCTCTGTCTCTCTTCCTCTTCCTTCCTCTGTCTCTCTTCCCCTTTCTTCTTTTGTCTCTCTCTTCCTTCTTCCTTTTTCTTCTGTCTCTCCTTTTCCTTTTATTCCTCTTTCTTTCACTTTCCTCCTCGTCAGCTTTTGGAGAAAGGAAGAGGAAGAAGAGACAGGAGTGACGAAGGAAGGAAGAGGAGGAAACAGAGAAGAATAAGAATAACAAAGGAAAGAAGAGATTGAAGAAGCGAAAAAGAAAGAAGGAAAAAGTGAAAGAAGGAAAGAAGCTACGGTACCAACATCATCACGAAGTTCCACTGTCTCAAAAAAAAAAAAAAAAAAAAAAAAAAAAAATAATAAAAAAAAAAAGGAAGGAAGAAAGGAAGGAAGGAAAAATGTAACTAGCCAAGGAATAAAGGAAGGAAGGAAGGAGCCCAGGAATGAAGAGAGAAATGAAGGAAGAAAAGAAAAAAGGAAGGAAGGAAACACCCAAGGAATGAATGGAGAAATGAAGGAAAGAAAAGAAGGAATCTAGGAAGGAAGAAGCCAAGAAATGAATGAATGAAGGAAGGAAGCAGCCAAGGAAAGAATGAAGGAATGAAGGAAGCAGCCAAGGAAAGAATGAAGGAATGAAGGAAGGAAGGAAGGAAGCAGCCAAGGAATGAAGGAAGGAATGAAGGAAGCAGCCAAGGAATGAAGGAAGGAAGGAAGGAGCCACACCAAGGAATGAAGGAAGGAATGAAGGAAGAAGGCAACCAAGGAATGAAGAAAGGAAACAGCCAAAGAATGAAGAATGAAATGAAGGAAGGAGGAAGCAGCCAAGGAAGGAATGAAGGAAGGAAGGAATGAAGTGACCAGCCAAGGAATGAAGGAAGGAAGGAAACAGCCAAGGAATGAAGGAAGAATTGAAGGAATGAATAAAGGAAGAACACAGGGAAGGAAGGAAGAAATGAAGGAAGGAAGCAGCCAAGAAAGGAAGGAAGAAAAGAAAGAAAACAGCCAAGGAATGAAGGAAGAATTGAAGGAATGAATGAAGGAAGAAGGAAGAACCCAGGGAAGGAAGGAAGAAAGGAAGGAAGGAAGCAGCCAAGGAATGAATGAAGGAAGAAAGCAGCCATGGAATGAAGGAAGCAGCCAAGGAATGAAGGAAGAAATGAAGGAAGGAGGGAGGAAGGAGAAGACCACCAACACCCCAACAATGCCATCAACACAAACAAAGGTAACATCTATTTTTATCTACCAGTAACGAGAGAGAGAGAGAGAGAGAGAGAGAGAGAGAGAGAGAGAGAGGTGACAACACAAAAACAAACAATAAACAAGGAGAGAGAGAGAGAGAGAGAGAGAGAGAGAGAGAGAGAGAGAGAGAGAGGAGAGGAAGGATGGAAGGTGTGTGTGTGTGTGTGTGTGTGTTCCATGGATCTATTACTCTATTTGGAAAACTATATTTCTGTACATCTTTATCTCCTCTTCTTTTAAATAATTTCTTACTGTGTCCTCTCATTGTAGGTATTCCTTGTTGACACAAGTTTTCTATATCTATCTTTTCTTTTTCTGTGACACATTTGTAAACCATAATCATATCTCCTCTCTTTCGTCTTCTTCCAGTTTAGGTAACTTTAGTTTCTTCATAGCTTAGTTCTCTTACTAAGACTTGGTATCCATCTAGTTGCTGCTCTTTGTACTTTTTCTAATTTGGTGATATGTTTCTTTTAAATGTGGGTTCCATACTACTGCAGCATATCCCAAGGTAGGCCTTATAAAGGATGTAATTATTTTCTTGACCATTTCTTCATCTATATAAGTGAAGGTCACTCTCATATTTGCTAACAAAGTATATATGTTTTACACCTTTTCATTTATATGATCATCTGGTGTCAATTTCTTGTTTATCATTACCCCTAAATCTCTTTCTTTCTCTGCTTTATTTAATATTTTATTTCCAAGCTTGTACTGCCAATTTGGTCTTCTTTCATTTCTTCCAAACTTAATAACATGACATTTATCTGCATTAAACTCCATCTGCCATTTTTTACTCTAGTCAACCATTTTGTCCAATTCTTCTTGTAACTTTTTGCAGCAGTCTTAAGAAATTCTTAATTGTTCTTTGTACCTTTGTATCATCAGCAAACATATTCATGTAAGTGCCATGTGTAATATTTACTTCTATATCATTTATATATATATTAAGAACATTATTGGTGCCAATACTGAGCCCTGAGGAACTCCACTTGTGACCTTCAGCCATGGAGATTAGTTCCCTCTTAGTACTGTTCTCATTTTTCTTCCTTCAAGGAAATCTTCCATCCATTTTAGAAGTTTTCCGTTCACTCCTCCTTTATGTTGTAATTTCCATTTAAGTCTTTAGTGAGGAACTTTGTCAAAAGATTTTTTAAAGTCTAGGTAAATACTATCCACCCATCCTTCTCTTTCTTGGATTTTTTCTGATATTCTCGTATAGTAACTCAGTAAGTTTGTTACACATGATCTTTCCTTAATAAACCCAATTTGTTTCTCTGTTATCATATCATTTTTCTCCAAGAGCTCAACCCAATATCTTATCATAATCATTTCCGGAATTTCACACACTACACTTGTTAAGTGATACTGGTCTATGTAAGTGGATCTTATCTATTTCCTTTCTCAAATAATGGGACTATGTTTGCTTGCTTCCAACTTCCTGGTAATTTTCCTTGTTGTAATGAGTTTTGAAATATTATAAATAATGGCTTACTTTGTTCTTTAGCACATTCTTTGAATACCCAACATGAAATTTCATCAGGTCCACTTGCTTTAGTTTTATCCACAGCTTCCAACTCTTTTTCTATTTCTAATCTGCTCACCTCAAACTCTCTTAGCTCATACTTGTTTGTGTTTGTATTTTCTTCTGGTGTGAATACATTTTCCTTAGTGAATACAGACTGGAATTTTGTGTTTAAAATTTCGCAAATTTCTTTTTCTGCTATATACATTTTACCTTCATTCATAATGTTTTGAATTTTGTCCTTCACTTTGTTTTTGTTTTTAATGTAACTGTAGAATAGTTGTGGGTGTGTGTGTGTGTGTGTGCTTTTACTAACCAATGTATGCAAGTGTGTGTGTATGCAGATGTGTGTGTGTATATGTGTGTGTGTGTATATGTGTGTTCTTTTATTAACGATTGTTTATGCAGGTGTGTGTGTGTGTGTGTGTGTTAACCAGAGGAGCCCATGTGTGTGTGTGTGTGTGTGACAGCTAGCAGTAAGGACATTGAGGTCAGCTAGAGGCACTGTAGGCGGGAGAAAGTCTACACACACACACACACATACACACATAAACACACACACACACACACACACACACAAGAGCAAGGACGAGACGAGGGTTGTTTGTGTGTGTGTGTGTGTGTGTGTGTATCTGGAGCAACTGATTCCTCCAATTAATTCCAAGCAACAGGACACCATTATTTTCGTTCATGTGGTCCTGTTTCCTGGCATACTTTGGAGGAATCAAGGTAATCCAATGTACCAAAATAAATGAGAGAGAGAGAGAGAGAGAGAGAGAGAGAGAGAGAGAGAGAGAGAGAGAGAGAGAGAGAGAGAGAGAGAGAGAGAGAGAGAGAGAGAGAATCTTTCTTGTATTTGCGATGAATGGTAGTTGTGGTGGTAATGGTTGTAATAATGGTAGTAGTAGTGATAATGGTAGTGGTGGTGATAGTGGTTGTGATAGTGTGCATGGTAGTGGTGGTAGTGGTGGTGGTGTGAATGGTAGTGGTGGTGGTGGTAGTGTTGGTTGTGTGAATGATAGTGGTAGTGGTGGTAGTGTTGTTGGTGGTGTGAATGATAGTGACAGTGGTAGTGGTGGTAGTGCTGGTGGTGTGAATGGTAGTGGTAGTAGTGTTGGTGGTGGTGGTAGTGTTAGTGGTGGTGTGAATGACGTGGTAGTGGTAGTAGTGGTAGTGATGTAAGTGGTATTCCCTATTACTATACATACATACACACACGCACCTTATATTTACTACACACACACACACACACACACACACCTACAACTTCCTACACACACACACACACAACACCTACAACTTCCTACACACACACACACACACCTACAACTTCCTACACACACACACACACACACCTACAACTTCCTACACACACACACACACACCTACAACTTCCTACACACACACACACACACACCTACAACTTCCTACACACACACACACACACACACACACACCTACAACTTCCTACACACACACACACACACACACCTACAACTTCCTACACACACACACACACACGCCTTCCAATTGCTACTCCACCCAATAGTATTGTTTGTGTCCTTCAATCCACCCATCCACACCCATCTATCACCCTTCCTCCCTTCACTCACTCATCTAACACCCTTCCTCCCTTCACTCACTCATCTATCACCCTTCCTCCCTTCACTCACTCATCTAACACCCTTCCTCCCTTCACTCACTCATCTAACACCCTTCCTCCCTTCACTCACTCATCTAACACCCTTCCTCCCTTCACTCACTCATCTAACACCCTTCCTCCCTTCACTCACTCATCTAACACCCTTCCTCCCTTCACTCACTCATCTAACACCCTTCCTCCCTTCACTCACTCATCTAACACCCTTCCTCCCTTCACTCACTCATCTAACACCCTTCCTCCCTTCACTCACTCATCTAACACCCTTCCTCCCTTCACTCACTCATCTAATACCCTTCCTCCCTTCACTCACTCATCTAACACCCTTCCTCCCTTCACTCACTCATCTAACACCCTTTCTTCCTTCACCCATCTAACACCCTTCCTTCCTTCACCCATTTATCCTCCTTCCTCCCTTATCTATCACCCTTCTTTCCATCCTTCACCCATACTCCTTCCTTCACCCATCTATCACTCTTCCTTCCTTCCTTCATCCATCTAACACCACATCATCATCGTATACAATAAAAATAAGTCAATATGTTAGTATGATATAATTATGTGCATATTTACTAAGTGTTTATATTAATGTTGTTTCTCTCTCTCTTTCTCTTTTTCAGATAACTGGAGTATACCCCCCCCCCCTCCCGTTCCAGTACTTCAACCCCCTCCCAGTACCCCCCCCTCCCCCGTTCCAGTATCTATGCCTTATGCTTTATAGTCCTGGATAGATTAATCACCCCCTCCCTCCCCCCAAACACACACACACATAAATGTACATACACACAAACACACGTACACTTTCTCTCGTGTCAATAGCTATCCAATGTATTAATTAAGGGAACACACACACACTCACACACACACACTCTCTCACACACACACACACACTCTCTCTCTCTCTCTCCCGTGTCAATAAATATCCAATGTATTAAGTGGGTAATTCACTTTTGTTACATTGGAGTGCCTTGATTCCTCCAAAGTATGCTAGGAAACAGAACCAGCTGATGGACAAATATAATGGTGTCCTGTTGCTTGGAATTGTTTGGAGGATTCAGTTGCTCCAGATTTACCAACACCAAATTTCCCCCTTCAGGAGACACACACACACACACACACATACACACACAGGCCTACATAATCCCTGGATGAAAATACATTATAATCCTTCCCAACCAACCACACTTATCAGTCTTAATTTTATCCAACAACAAACTCAGTCTACATATCCACAAAATCTATCAGGTAGTTCCATTATATTACCACAGTTTCATAGTGGAGTCATCAAATTCATCATCAAATAATTCACTCACGAGTCATTTTCACAGTTCAGTTTCTTTCGTTAGGGTGCTTGCAAACCAAAACAAACCACTGAGGAATCTGCACTATGTCATAAAACAGATTCCCTTTATGTAACACTGCATGAGAAAGTAAAGGCCCAATACGGCAGCTTTATTTCTGCTTAGTTATGTATGTATGTATGGTTGGTTGGTTGGTTGGTGTTCTCTCTCTAATAAGTACTGTAATAATACTGTATGTTTAATCTCTCTCTCTCTCTCTTCAAGTAATAATATAATGTTAAGTATGAATATATTCCCTCTCTCTATAGGTAATAATATGATGCTTAATATATATATATATATATATATATATATATATATATATATATATATATATATATATATATATATATATATATATATATATATATATATATATATATAAGTAAAAATATGATCTCTCATTTTATCTTTCTTCAAGTAATAATAATGTTTAATCTCTCTCTCTCCAAGTAAAATAATTGTCTCTCACTTTCTCTCTTCAAATAATAACAATGCTTAATCTCTCATTCTCTCTCTCTTCAAGTAGTAATAGGGTATAATGTTTAACTTACCGGCCTACCTCTCTATCGCTGTCGTATGCAAGAACATGAATCAACTTATGGTGTTAACAATGGATGGTATGGTACTGGCACTATGACCCCCTACACTACACAGACAACACCACCACCAACACCACAGATTCATCGTACCACCACCAACACCAACACTAACAGATATATATCCTTGCATACACCACCACCACCACCACAGATTCATCGTACGTACTATCACCAACACACATATATATCCTTGCATACACCACCACCACAGATTCATCGTATGTACTATCACCAACACACATATATATTCTTGCATACACCACCACCACAGATTCATCGTATGTACTATCACCAACACACATATATATTCTTGCATACACCACCACCACAGATTCATCGTACGTACTATCACCAACACACATATATATTCTTGCATACACCACCACCACAGATTCATCGTACATACTATCACCAACACACATATATATTCTTGCATACACCACCACCACAGATTCATCGTATGTACTATCACCAACACACATATATATTCTTGCATACACCACCACCACAGATTCATCGTACGTACTATCACCAACACACATATATATTCTTGCATACACCACCACCACAGATTCATCGTACATACTATCACCAACACACATATATATTCTTGCATACATCACCACCACAGATTCATCGTACGTACTATCACCAACACATATATATTCTTGCATACACCACCACCACAGATTCATCGTACGTACTATCACCAACACACATATATATTCTTGCATACACCACCACCACAGATTCATCGTAACACCAACACTAACAGATATATATCCTTGCATACACCACCACCACCACCTCAAACAAAATTTTAATCATCATAATTATTACATCTGCTGGAGCAACTGATTCACTCCAAACTATTCCATGCAACAACAGACCACCACCACCATTATTATTATTTATGTCCTTCTGGTCCTGGCTGTTTGTTTGTGTGTGTGTGTGTGTGTGTGTTTCCTGGTATACTTTGGAGGAATCAATGAGCTCCAATGTGTCATTTTGAGTGTTTGATTGGCTACCAGTGTGCCTTGTTAGTTATTATTATTATTATTGTGAATGTTCTTTTACTTACTATTTATACCATTATTATTACTAATTATATTATTATTATTATTATTATTTATACTATTATTACAATTACTATTATCAATACTAATTATACTCTTATTATTATTATTATAGTGAATCTTATTATTATTATTATTATAGTGAATCTTATTATTATTATTATAGTGAATCTTATTATTATTATTATTATAGTGAATCTTATTATTATTATTATTATTATAGTGAATCTTATTATTACTATTATTATTATTAATGGTGCTATTCCTACATATATAATAATAGGCTATAGGTTCGTATGTAACAATATCCATGGTATTTACGATGGCTGTCTGTACCATCATCGTTCTTGCATACAACAACATACTTTGGAGGCCTCAAGGTGCTCATGTAATGTATGTAATAATGTATGTGTATGTATGTATGTATGTATGACCCCTTTAAGGACCCTGTGATTGTGTATGGGAATTGGAGGCTTTTGATTCCTCCTGACTATACCACGAAACAAACAAGCTCCTTCCATATAAGTGTGTGTGTGTGTGTGTGTGTGTTTCGAGGCAATATTTGAAGGACTCGTTTACCTCCAGTTTTCGGACTACACCACACACAGGGTCCATTAATTAAGAGGAAAATACACTTCTGGTACAGCCACAATCAAATAACCACCAACACTTTCCTTCCATCGTACAAATAAATCACTTAAAATCAGTATCATATCAAAATATAATCATACAACACGACCTTACGTCAACTCAACCCCCTCAATTATTATTATTATAAGGTGCTGCAAAATCATACACGTGTTGTTCTTTATTACCAAGATATTTACTACGATGGAAGGAAAGTGTTGGTGGATATTATTATTATTATTATTATTATTATTATTATTATTATTATTAGGTGCTGCAAAATCATACACGTGTTGTTCTTTATTACCAAGATATTTACTAAGATGGATGGAAAGTGTCGGTGGATATTTGATTGTGGCTGTACATTGGAGTTCCTTCATTCCTCCAAAGTATGCCAAGAAACAGACAGATTAACAAAAATAAGAATGGTCTGGAATAGTTTGGAGGAATCGGTTGCTCCACCACCAACACTGTATTATCCCTTTAACACAAATTTTGGTGACTGCTGCCTGGTGAAATCGTTTGGAGGAATCGGTTGCTCCACCACCATGTCAGAAAATTGGAGGTAAACGAGTCCTTCAAATATTGCCACGAAACTACAACTGTATGAAAGGAGCTTGTTTCGTGGCATGGTCAGGAGGAATCAGAAGCCTCCAATTTTCATACACAATCACAGGGTCCTTAATTAAGTGGATAATTCACTTTTGTTACATTTGGAGTGCCATGATTCCTCCAAAGTATGCCAGGAAACAGGACCATATGGACAAAAATAATGGTGTTCTGTTGCTTGGAATAGTTTGGAGGAATCAGTTGCTCCAGATGTACCAACACTGTACTTCCACCTTAACTAAGAACAATACACACCCAAATTAATAATGTAACTGGATAGCAAAAGTGTTTACCAAAATCATGTCTTCCACTACGTTAGGTTAGGTTAGGTTAGGTTTGTAAAGTCAGGTTTGGTTGGTAAAGTCAGGTTAGGTTAGGTTAGGTTGACTTTGGTTAGGTTAAGTTAGGTCAAGTTAGGTTAGGTTAAGTCAAGTTAGTTTAGGTTAAGTTAGGTTAAGTAAGTAAAAACCATAAATTAATATAAGTTCAGTTGCCTCCACTAGTAACGAGCACAGTGTCTGGTGGGTTTGGTGAAATGTGGCACCCCTGTATTTGTTTACTCATAGTATAAGTAAATATGGCACCACTGTGTTTGTGTACTTGTGGTTGTGGTAATAGTAAATATGGCACCACTGTGTTTGTGTACTTGTGGTTGTGGTAATAGTAAATATGGCACCACTGTATTTGTGTACTTGTAGTTGTGGTAATAGTAAATATGGCATCACTGTGTTTGTGTACTCATAGTATTAATAAATGTGGCACCACTGTATTTGTTTACTCGTAGTAATAATAGTAAATAAATAAACAAATTCACTCGTGTTCTATTATAGTATTCACCATAAGGATGCAATGTAAACAAACACAGTGGTGCCACATTTCACTCTCCTGAAACTACAGTACTCATAATAATTTTTGTTTTATGAATGTTGTTATAATTTGCAATAATTTTTTTACTTTGCAATAATTTTGTTTCTTTGCATTAATTCTGTTGTTTTATATTTTTGTTCCTCATTATTTTTGGTTTGTAGAATTTGATTTTGAAAACAGTCCATGCTTAAAAAATAAAAAAAATAAATATAAATGCAGATATAAATAAATAAAATATCTCTATATAACGTGTATCATTAATTGAAGCCTGCATCAATTAATTAAGGGGATATGTAGTATACTTTTGGTACATTGGAGTGCCTTGATTCCTTTAAAAAAAAAAAAAAAAAAAAAAAAAAAAAAAAAAAAAAAAAAAAAAAAAAAAAAATTGTTGCTTAGAATAGTTTGGAGGAATCGGCAGCTCCATATTTACCAACCAACACTGTACTATCCCCTTAATTAAAAACATACATTGGGTTGTATTCAATGTACAGCCACAATCAAATAACCACTGACACTTTCCTTCCATCGTGCAAATAAATCAGTATCATATCAAAATATAATCATACAACAACACCTTACGTCAACTCAATCCCCTCAATTATTATTATGAGGTGCTGCAAAATCATACACGTGTTGTCCTTTATTACCAAGATATTTACTACGATGGAAGGAAAGTGTTGGTGGATATTTGATTGTGGCTGTACAGTCGGCCTCAGGAATTCCTATACACCACTGTGACATCGAGGGTAATTGGTAACAACTAGAAAATTTAGTACAGTCGTGGCACATAGTCCTTGAACAGACTTCCCCTTACACTCTGGTCAAGGACTATGTGCTGCGACTGTACATTTATTTCCCAACACCAAATATTTCTAGTAATATAATTTGTGTAATTATTTGAATCAGTCGGCAGAACAATCATTACAGTATGTGTGTGTAAAATAAATACCCCTAATATTATAATCAATGCTGTGTACCAATTCCTGGGGCAGATTGTAATGAATAACACAAGCCTGGGAAATGAATAACACTATAATGAATGAATAACACAAGCCTGGGAAATGAATGACACGATAATATCACAATAATGAATGAATAACACAAGCCTGGGAAATGAATAACCAATAATAACACAAGCCTGGGAAATGAATAACCAATAACAAACACAAGCCTGGGAAATGAATAACACAAGCCTGAGAAATGAATAACCGATAATAACACAAGCCTGAGAAATTAATAACCGATGACAACACAAGCCTGGGAAATGAATAACACAAGCCTGAGAAATGAATAACCGATGATAACACAAGCCTGGGGAAAACATACATTGTGTTGTAATTCAATGAAGGAATATACTGAGTGTAAAGTTAAGTGCTGGATACAAGTATTTTATTTATTCATGTTATACAGCATCTTTGAATTAAGGGGAAATTATCTTTTTTTTTTTTTTGGTAAACTGAAGGTGTGTGATTCCTGCAAACTATGGGTCGATTCCACAGTCGTATTCGTTTGTTAGCTTCCCAACCAACCATACTTGTAAGGCTTCATTATTTTCCAAAAGGTGAGCATCCACATTCACAAAACCTATCGAACAGTTAGATATTGATGATCACTGCATAGTTTACTCACCAAATTCATTAAATTATTCATCCATAAGTCATTTACACGGCTAAGATTCTTTCGTTTGCGTGCTTACAAACCACTACCAACCACTGTGGAATCGACCCTATGCCAGGAAACAGACATAATATGGAGGAATCAACACCCCTCCAATTTACTGTAAAAAATAAAATTGTCCCCTTAAACTACTCGTACATAAATTAGAATTAACTTACAATAAAATATGTAAGATAGAACAGCATTACTGTATTGGATGTAATCATAATTGTACAGCACACTACCTGATAAAAATAATATGATAAAGCATACTGCATTAAGGACCCTGTGACCATGTACGAGAATCGGAGGCTTCTGATTCCTCCTGACTATGCCACAAAACAAGCTCCTTCAATATAGGTGGTGTTTCGTGGCAGTATTTGAAGGATGCATTTACCTCCAATTTTCTGACTACATCACAGGGTCACTTAAGGGGATAACACACGTTTGGTACTTTGAAAGGCTACTGATTCCTCCTAAGGATACCAAGAAACAGGGCCAGATGAAAAAAAATAATGGTGGCTTGTTGCCAGAAATCGTTTGGAGGAATCATTTGCTCCATATTTACCAACACTGTACTAACCCATTAATTAAAATTGATGCCAAGCCTTACAGACCTGAACAATATATATATAAAATTTTCCACTACAGTGTATATATTTTTTGGCCTCATACATTTAACATTATTATATTATTAAAAACATGTATGTATTTATACCACATGGAATCTCCTCAACTATAAACAACTCTCTTGTTGGTACGTTGAAAGGCTATTGATTCCTACAAACTATGCCAGGAAACAGACAACCTCAATGTTACTTTAATGAGGGATCTGTTTCATGGCATAGTTTGTAGGAATCACAGACCTTCCAATTCACCAACAAATGAATCTCCCCTTAAATATTTAAAGAGTTGTTCTAGTATTACCCGGTACCTTGTGTAATACCATCTTGCAGACTTGTTTCAGTATTACCACTCAATGCTTCAGTACTGTCTGGGGCCGCCACCACAGGATTCCCGGGACCTGTACGTGGAGCCTTGTCGGTATGAAGGGCCTTGTGTCGGTTGAGGTGTTCCTTTCTGTAGTAACTCTTGCCACACATCTCACACTCAAAGTTCCTCACCCCGCTGTGCACCGCCTTGTGTTGCTTCAGCTCGGTGTTACGGAAGAACTTCTTGCCGCACTCCTCACACTCGTACTTCTTGATTCCCATGTGCACCACCTTGTGTCTCGAGAGGTTGGTTTTGTAGAAGAACTCCTTGCCGCACTCGTCACATTTGAAGTGTTTTACGCCGGTGTGGAACAGCATGTGTACGCGTAAATGACTCTCCTTCACAAACCTTTTATCACAGTTTGGACACTGATAGTTTCTCTCTGACGTGTGGTACAGTATGTGTGCTCGCAAGTCCTCCTTAGTGAAGAAGTGTTTTTGGCATTCACCACACTCAAATTTCCTAAGTCCCGTGTGAACTGCTAGGTGTCTTGTCAGGCTATTCTTTACTGCAAATTCTTTACCGCATTCCTCACAAGTATACTTTTTCATATTCTTTATAGGACTGTGACTAAGTTTATGTCTATTTAGCAGACTGTTATTGTAGAATTTTTTACCACACTCGTCACATTCAGCATTTTTTACTCCATTATGAACATACATGTGTCGTCCCAGGTTTCCCTTTGAGATGAATCCTTTACCACACTCTGTACATTGATAATTCTTGACTGTAGCATGAATCATCTTATGCTTATTAAGACGTTTGTTATTGAAGAATCCTTTACCACATTCCTCACATTCAAAGTTCTTCACACCCGTATGAACCACTCTATGATGATTCAGGTCAGACTTGTGAAAATATTTGTTTCCACACACATCACATTCATACGGCCTCACTCCCATGTGTATAAACTTGTGCTGCGTCAAGTCAAAGTTGTGGTAGAATTTTTTCCCACATATATCACACTCAAAGTTTCTGATGCCTCGGTGATAAATCAAATGTGAACTCAGGTTGCCCTTACTGAGGAACTTCTTACCACACTCTGTACACTCAAAGTTCCTCACTCCTCTGTGGTTGACTGTGTGTGCATTGAGGTTACACTTGCTGAGGAACCGCTTGCCACACTCCTCACACTCAAAGTTCCTGATGCCCGTGTGTCTGGGAATGTGGCGGGCCAGTTTGCTGTTGCTGCCGAACGCCTTCCCACACACCTCACACACAAACTTTTTATCCTGAGACTCGCTGACGGAGGTATCGATCGTGGGTGTGCTTCCCCCCTCCCCTCCTTCCTCCACAACAAATAGGCTTTGGTGTAATTTACTCACTGCATCCATCATGTCACTTTCATCATTATCGCAGTGTTCCTCGTCCCTGTCACTATCGTCTGTGCCACTTTCCTCCCCCATCATCCTGTTACTATTACCCGTGTCTCTCCCATCATTGTCAATATTTTCTTCTGTCATCAAACAGCTTCCTTCACCTTTATTGTTTACACTATCTTCTCCTCCCATCAAGCCACTTCCCTTCCCTCCATTACTATCACCCTTCTCACCACTATTGATCCTTTCTTTATCTCCAACACTAACGTCATTTTCTTCTTCAGTCATCGTGCCAATACCTTCACTTCTGTTAGGACATACGTTCTCTTTCACCAATGAGACACTTACATCACTGTCCACAGTTTCTTCCCCCAATAGATGTCTTCTTCCCCGCCCGCCATCATTAATGTCAATATCTACCTCTGCCATTTATGCAAGTCTAACTCAAATGTACCGTTGTGTTATGTTGATATGAGCCAGTTGTAATGATGTTATGACCATCTTGTTACAACTGATGGCTTGGATAACACAACACTACAGTAATCCAAACTACAACAGTATAGTACAACCACTACAATCCAGTACCCCTCACACACACACACACACACACACACTGGACCACCACCACCACTAACAAAATACTGCAAGCTACAGTATCAATCTTATAACATCAATACTAAACACACACACACTGTACTACCACCACCACCACCACCACTAACACAATTATATAACTTACAATACCAATACTAAATACACACACTACCACCACAATAATACCAGCTACTGTACAATAACTCGTCTTAACACATTCCTACCACCCACACATGCCACCCACACCTAGTTAAGGCTTTGATAATTACTCACTAAGCTCTGATTCTTCAACTCTCCCTCTTTTCCTTCTACGGTATTTTATCTGTGCTTGCTGTCCCTCCTTTCTATCTCCTTCTCCTTCCTTTCCTTTAACAGCTGTGGTTCCCAAACTCGGGGTAAATTATCCACTCGGGGTAATATAAAAAATTTTCAGGGGTAATTGAAGGGTGACAGAAAAAGAATATCACTAGTGTTTTATTTTAGCCATATACTGTATATCAATATAGTATTAATAACATTATGTGAAAGGGGTAACATGCTTAATGTGGCATGTTAAATTGGGTAACAAGTTGGTAAAGTTTGGGAACCACTATGAATCTACTGTATCCTTCATGCTTGCTGTCCCTTCCCTACATCTCCTTCTCCCTTTTTTCCTTCTACAGTATTTCCTTCATGCTTGCCATCTCTTCTCTTTATATCCTTCTACAGTGATTCGTTCATGCTTGTTGTCCCTTCTCCCTCCTTTCCTTCTACAGTATTTCCTTTATGCTTGTTGTCCCTCCTCTTTATATCCTTCTCCTTTGTGTTACAGTGTAGTCTGGGTGATGTTTGGACTTGAAGTGTTTACCTGCAATCATAATAATTAATTAAATACCGTACCACACTGGCAAAAATGCAACGAAATGCTGAAAACAATATACGAGTAAATCAGTTTCTTTTATATGATCTCCAAACCTTATTTAACTTAATTTTTATCATAACAGACCTACACATTCTTGATTATATTCCTTGTAGTACCATTCCTATTAAGGGGAGATTCTTTTGTTGGTGAATGGGAAGGTCAGTGATTCCTTCATACTTAGCCACAAAACAGATCCCCTATTAGTACCACTGATTGGTGTCTGTATTCTGGTATAGGTATGAGGAATCAGTAGCCTTCCAATTTACCAACAAGAACATTTCCCCTTAATTTTAGTATGTCTATTTATATTACCTTTGTTTAATTACTTAGGGAGAAGGTACGATATGTACAGTTGCCCACACATGAAGCTGGTGGGGCCCATTACTTGTGAGGTAGCTACAAAGGGAAGGAAAGTGAACAAAAGTTGTCGTTTGTTGACAGCCAAACAGTAAAATATTATTATATTGTCAGCCTGTCAACAAACTATAACTTTTGCTCATTTTTCTTCCTGTTGTGGTTACCTACAGCTTCATGTGTGGGCAACTGTACATGTGAAAAAAATAAATTATAATTAATCATCGAAGTGAAAAAGATGAATTACGAGGGACAAAGATTGGAGTGCCTTGATTCCTCCAAAGTATGCCAGGAAACAGGACCAGATGAACAAAAATAATGGTGTTCTGTTGCTTGGAATAGTTTGGAGAAATCAGTTGCTCCAGATTTACCAACACTGTACTTCCCCCTTAAGCCATTGTAGAAGTAAACTCTCAATCAAAGACATTAACTAATTCACAATGACTACAACAAAATCGATACATATTTATGGTAAAATTTCATTGGCGGCTAAAAACTACAAAATTACCATCAATGTTTATTCAGTTTCTTTCTTCACTCATTTTCCATTATAGTTTCACAGATCTTGGATGAAATATAAATGTGGAATTGGAGAGTTTAGAAGTAAATAAAAATGTGTACTGGCTTGTAACATTAAACGGTAATTCTGAAGAACAGTTCCACCCGGAATTTTTCAATTGTATATATTTTTTCATCCATTTTTTTTTTTTATTGAGGATAGAACCTTTAATCTGACCTGACCTGACCCAACCTAAACTAGTTTAACCTAACCTAACCCCAGAGATAACCAGAGTCCTAAATAAGACTTAATTAGGTTAGGTTAGGTCATGTCAGGTCAGGAAAAGTTAGGCTAGGTAATATTAAGTTGGGCCAGGTAAGGTTAGGTCAGGTTTGGTTAGGATATGTTGGGTTAGGTTAGGTTAGGTTATATTGGGTCGGGTCGGGTCAGGTCAGGTTTGGTTAGGTTATAATGGGTCAGCTAAGGTTAGGTTAGGTTATATTGGGTCAAGTAAGGTCAGGTTTGGTTAGGCTATAATGGGTCAGGTCAGGTAAGGTCAGGTTATGGTTAGGTTAGGTCAGGTTAGGTTAGGTTGGGTCGGGTCAGGTCAGGTCAGGTTTGGTATGTTATGTTGGGTCGGGTCAGGTCAGGTTCACAATAATTTGCAATATTCAACACATACAGACTCAAAAGTAACAACCTTGCAATATTCAACACGTAGGATAAAACAAAACCTTTGCAATATTATATCACTCTTATCTATCCTAACATACACACACATACATACATACATGACCTTTAATTACGCCTGTATACTTTAATTAAATACCATGCAATATTCGCACGTAAATAAATTATGAAGTAAAAAAAAAAAAAGTATATTTCCTTTATACACACATATATATTCATACATATATACACACAAACATACATATATACACACATACAGACTTATATACACACATACAGACATATATAGTGATATGTTTCTTTCTATATAAGTAAGAACATACATATATTCACATACATACATATATACACACATACATACATACATAACCTTTATTTACACCTATATATTGTAATAATATCTCACCAATGTTATTAAATAAGGTTATATTAGTGAAATAATAATTATCTTGTCACTCGAGTCCTTCTTTCCTTCCTTCCTACTGTCAGTGTTGCCAATTGTATCAGGGTATTACTCCAAAATTACCCAAATACCCTAGTGAAATTACCCCAAAATTCCCCATATCTTCTTGTAAAATACCCAGAAATTCCCAAATCACCTTTAACCCTACCTTGCCAGGGTTAAAAATACCCCAAATTGTCTAGTAAAATACCCCAGAATTACCCAAATAGCCTAGTACAATCACAAGAATTCTCCAAATCCCCTTGTAAAATACCCAAATCTTCTTTAAAAATACCCAAATCTTCTTTAAAAATACCCAAAAAGTCTTGTAAAATACCCTAGTGAAATTATCCCGGAATTTCCCAAATTTCGTAGTAAAAATACCCAAAATTCACCAAATCGTTTTAAAAATTACCAAAATTCCCCAAATCTCCTAGTAAAAATACCCTTGAATTTCCCATATTACAATTTAAGTACTGTACATACTTATTTTAAAATCACAGTTCATCATAAAGGGAGATAATGAACTGTCCCTCTTTTCTTTCTACTGTATTTCCGTAATTCCTGCTTGCTGTCTCACCTCTCTACCACCTTCTTCTGGCGCTTTATGACCTCACTGTTGTGGCGCCTAATATCAATCAATCAATCGTCAACATGGCAACTTAAGGGTATATTGATATGACAACGTTATATACACATTTGTCATCATAATATTGTATATACTTTTTTACAGATGTGTAGGTATTTATCATCATGCAGTCTCTATCAGTCAATAAAATTCCAGGTGCGATCATTGTACTATTTGCCACAAGAATTCGTACACATGTTGTTGTTTTTGAGGGTTTGCAACATACAGCGAGTCACTTGGTAGACCATTCATTGCAGTAGCCTACTTCCAGAATAATGACCTCTCTGTCCATATTATAGCCTGTATAAGAATTCCTGTGACCAACCGTACCTATTTAGATAACACTTATTGATTCCTGTTGGTTAGGATTCTTAAAACGAATGAAGAAATATAACACACTAAGGAAATTACCAAAACTGAAAGAAAAACCTGTATCTTTTACATATAAACAGAGTTGAATGTCTGTGAGGCTATGGGGTGTCAAAATTAGAGGGAATACTGTATATATATATAAAAAAAGCACCTATTTAGTATAATTTAGTATCATATTGCCTTTTCACCTCCCAAAAAAAACTACCTTGACACATACTGTATAGGCCTATGTACCTTTTGATGAGCCTCTTTAAACAAAACATCTCCACATATCTTACTCAAAGGACCATCAATAACTTTGCTTACCTTTTGTTGTTGTTGTTGTAGTTTCCTAGGCTGCCTGGCCCGAACAGACACGAGTCCCTGAAGTAAACCATAGCTGGAACCGGGCGCTCCCACAGATTCCTCGCTGAGTGTATGTTGTGTTGTTGGCGAGCGTGATTGAGTGTAGTGCAGTTTTCCATGATGTGTTTGATGGTGTGGGGTGTAGTGAGGCAGCCTGGACAGGTGTCTGCTTCAGTAGCCTGGGTGTTTACGCTTACCTTTTGTTGCAGACAGCTGCTTGATTATACAAAACATTTCCACAGACAGTAAAAATAAGCCTGACTTGGCCATTAGTGATTCGCTGTCTAAGTTTTCAATACCAGTTTCTTCACTTGAGGTTATCAAGTTTGGGGTAAAACTCCTCCTTTCTTACCAAAACAAAACTTTCTTGTGAATTTACTGAGGCTCTGGTTCTGGCTACATCCCTGACCACCAACCACCAGACCACCTCAGAGCTGACACACCTATTGTTACATATACTGTATATTATTATACACCACAGGACCATGACTACCTGGGATTGGATATGGTATAATTGGCTACACTCCCATCAAGGCCACACACCGTTGTCAACTCTGGTTGTGAGAATAAATCCGAACCATCAACTCAAAGCACTCATGATTAGCAGAAATGAATGGAGCTTACAACTAGTGTAGTGGTTTGGGGTTACCATCTTGGCCAGAGTTGTGTGGCCCTCATGGGAGTAAGATGCATAAGTCTGGTAGTAAATCAAATTCACATTCTCTGACTATAATAAGTAGCAACCTCAGATAACAAGACCATTATAACCACTAATAGTAAAGTGATATAATAACCTTTACCCACATCACACAAGTTGGTGGCAACATCCAGGATTATAATTAAAGCTACGATTGAAACAAAACATTTATACTCTACTTCACTTTATACACATTAATTATTATTTTTTTTTAAATCTTCAAGGCTGACATTTAACATTGGACAGTAGGTACTCTATATTTAAGAACCTTGTGATTGTGTATGAAACTGGAGGCTTCTGATTCCACCTGATCATGTCACAAAACAAGCTCCTTCCAGATAAGTGGTGTTTAGTGGAAATATATTGAAGGACTCATTTACCTCCAATTTTCTGACTACATCACAGAGTCCCTTAATAAAATAAAAGTCTGATATCTAATGATATTTTCCCCAATATGTTCGGTCAATTTCTCGTATCCATTTGTGGCAGCCGAGCATATTGTTCTGAATCAAATACTTAAATGTGTAAGGGTTGATGTCTTCCTCCTCCAGTCTGCGTGTTTCTTGACGTGATGCTTCCAGGATTTCCTTGCTCACCGCTTCGGCTGGGAACGGCAGTATGTGGGCGATCATCTTCAGAAAGGGCTTGGCCTGTAACAAAATAATAATGTATGGTGAATTAGATAGAGGGTATAAACAATACACAATTCATTACACACATACAGTACAATACACAGTTACACACCCATAACAACAACAACAACAACAACAGTGGAAAATATTGTATGTTTGTGTGTCTATTCCCAGCATCTAGACCTTTGTGTTGTGTAAAGCTCAAACTGTGTGTTGTGTAAAGCTCAAACTGTGTGTTGTGTAAAGCTCAAACTGTGTGTTGTGTAAAGCTCAAACTGTGTGTTGTGTAAAGTTCAAACTGTGTGTTGTGTAAAGCTCAAACTGTGTGTTGTGTAAAGCTCAAACTGTGTGTTGTGTAAAGTTCAAACTGTGTGTTGTGTAAAGTTCAAACTGTGTGTTGTGTAAAGCTCAAACTGTGTGCTGTGTAAAGCTCAAACTGTGTGTTGTGTAAAGTTCAAACTGTGTGTTGTGTAAAGCTCAAACTGTGTGTTGTGTAAAGCTCAAACTGTGTGTTGTGTAAAGTTCAAACTGTGTGTTGTGTAAAGCTCAAACTGTGTGTTGTGTAAAGTTCAAACTGTGTGTTGTGTAAAGTTCAAACTGTGTGTTGTGTAAAGTTCAAACTGTGTGTTGTGTAAAGTTCATCATCTTCCTCTTCCCACCTCTTCAAATGAACACTTCCCGGCGACCTCCATAATGATGCGTTCAGCCTTGATGGGAGTGACGTAGTGATCGATGGCACCCTTCCCGCCGCCCATCCTCTTGCCTTGTCCTCGCCTCGTGATGGGCTTCCAGGGAGCGTCGATCCTCCAGATGGCGTACATCTTGCTCGTGTCCATCTTGCGGGCGATGGACATGCGGATCATCTCAATGTGTCCGTGGCGGAGCATCCCTCCACGCTTGGCCTGGGAAAATGAAAATGAAAACAAAGATGATTATTCTAACAATGCCAATACCATACATAAATTAGCATTCTTCCAAGCTTGGCCTGTCAAAATAAAAATGAAATTAAAAATGAAAACAAATATGATTAATCTGACAATGCCAAACACAATTTAGCATTCTTCCACATTTGGCTAGGGAAAACAAAGATGAAATCAAAGATGATTATTTTGACAATGCCAAATATACAAGTTATAATTTTGCTTGAGCCTATTTCATCATCACTATTTTCAAAACATATAAAATAGTTGCAAATAAAGATTAAAAAAAAAAAAAATAAAATCAGCTAACACTCATAACAAATCTATTACCAGACTACAGTACAGCTTTGTAGTTCAATGACGCACTAGACTTTCCTCAGATCTGACCACTACAACACACATGGATGAATAACGAGTACATACAAGGTAAGAAAAAATCCACTCAAGTTACAAAACAGTGTACAATACAGTAATGTCAAAAGTTCAGTAGTTACTGTATGTTTCAGCCTGTCTACCAATACCATATTCTTATACTCAAGGGATTGTCTATCCATTTCACAACACTTTATCAATACCTTCTGCTTTTTTGCATGAGAAACAACTAAAGTACAGTACAGTCACGAGCACTAATAAGTATTCAGGTGTGCTTCGAATACCTAGAGACAGTAAATAAATACACAACAAGAATTACACTTCATTGGTGAATTGGACTGTTCAAAACTTCAACCAAAGCTGTATACTTATTAACACTTGTGACTGGACCATGAACAATGAGGAGGAATAGCAAAACATCATCAATAAATGCTCCTCCTCATTTATGAAGTTGTTCCTTATCCATTCAATCAAGGAAATGCAGGTTTTACTCATCTTTCTATTTCAACAAACATATACAAACAGAGAATGCATAACAAACTATAAACCTTTCCCAATGTATATTTTTCATGTTGGTGTGTAAGATAATGGGAAAGCCTTAAGGTGGAAGTACAGAGTTGGTAAATCTGGAGCAACTGATTCTTCCAAACTATTCCAAGCAACAGAACACCGTTATTTTTGTTTATTTGGTCCTGTTTCCTGACATACTTTGGAGGAATCATGGCACTCCAATGTACTGTAACAAAAGTGAATTACCCTCTAAGGACCACAGTGATGTAGTCAGAAAATTGGAGGTTAGAGAGTTCTTCAAACATTGCCACGAAACACACACACCTACAGAGACATTAAAGACGTTTGTTTTTTGGCACAGTCAGAAGGAATCAGAAGCCACCAGCCAGGTCTAACACACAATCACAGGGTCCCTAAACACACCAACAAATATTGTTTTCGTGTTGGTGTGGTAAGGTAACAGTAATGAACAAATAGCGGTAAAATACTCACAACAATGCCATACTGTCCAAGTAGTAGGTCTCGGTGAACCTCCTCCTCGCCGCGGATCAGGTCCAGCCTCTTGGTCATCTTGGGAGGTCTGGTGCCGCCATGGTACTGTGGCACCTTCTGCAGCACCCGCAGCTTCTGGCGGTCAGTTGGTATGACAACATCTGGGGTTGGAATGGGGAGGAGAAGAAAAAATTTAAGGGAAGTAACTTTTTTGTGGTCAATTTGGAGAACACGTAGCCCTCCAAACTCTATCATAAAACACGTCTCTCAGTCTTATGTGGAGGGATTCTGTTGCTTGGGATATCTTGGAGGAATCAGTAGCCCTCTGATTTTCCCTAATTGGTTACTCCCCTTAAAATGGTATAGTCTAGTGTATTATGCAATATTTATATTACAGTACTTAGCTAGGCAGTATAGTTTATTATGGGTGTATTATTAGTGTGGGTGGTATTGAGGCTTAGGGCCAGACAGTACTCAAGAACATTTGTGGTGCATACGGTGGTGTGGTACCGGTACAATGGCTCCTAGAAAAACAACATGGCTGTCGTAATGGTACCACACCAGCCATCGTCAACACCACCATGGATGTTCTTGCATACAACCCATAATCTAATTGTATTCTGACTAATTCCTCATGATTTCAGCACTTCAGAAAACAACTGTATTTTATCACTAAGGGTTAAATGACATCTCTAGTAACTCTATGCATGGTAACAGGTATAGATAAAATAATTAAAGTTTTTGAGTAAATGTCTGTATCATTTTATCTCATTGTATTCTGACTAATAATAATAATAATAATAATTCATTATTTTAGTACATCAGAGAAAAACTGCACACACTAAGGGTTAAAACAGTATTTCATTATCTGTAACTGGACAATGAAAAGTCAAAATAATTAAATTTCCTGAGTGCCAGTGATATTTCAAGGCGTGCGTACAGTGTATATTGAGTTGTTGTTGTTGAAGTTCCTCAAGCTGTCTGGCCGAGCAGCCCCGAGCTCCTGAGGAAGGTCATGGCCTGAACCGGGCTTTCCCACAGTGCCCTCAGAGAGTGTATGTTGTGTTGTTGGCGAGTGTGGTTGTGTGCGTTGCAGTCTTCAATGATGTGTTTAATAGAATGGGGTGCTGTGTTACATCCTGGACAGGCATCCACAATGGCTCCATCCAGCCTCTTCTGATAAGTCAGAAGGGCCGGGTGATGGCCACACCGCAGCCTGGCCAGGTGGACTCTGTCCTCACGGGGAAGGGAGGATTCGGATGGGTGGATGTCAGGAGGTCGTGCATGCAGCTGAGTGTTGTTTTTGAGTGTTTGGATGGATTGATGAGTGATTTGAGTATGGATGTGTTTCTGGAGATTGGTTTGGGGTGGGCAGGGTGTAAGAGATGATAGTATTTGTGTATGGTATCGTATACTGGGTGTTGTTTTGATGTTCCTTGGCATGTGTGGGTGTTGTGCCATGTAGTGTAGTGGATGGTGTGGGTTTGTGGAGGCTGCAGCAAGTGTTTGTGTGCCTCTCATGTCAAGGTGATCCTTGATTTTGAGGACTTTGGTTTCGTAGTGTAGGTGGTCTGTGGGTGTGGTAGCTGTGCAGCCTGTGATTGTCTTTAGGGCTCTGTTCTGTATGGTTTGAAGGGTGTTGTGATGAGTCTCAGTGAGGTTTGAAGCCCAGGCAGGGCTTGCATAGTCCATCACTGATCGAATATATTGTTTGTATACTGTGGTTGTGGTTTCCTTGTTATTGAGTAATTCACGGTGATATTACTCTGCCAGAAAATGACTTCGGGAACTTCTTACCATCATAGTTTGGAGGCAGGGCATAATTTTTGAGACCAGCGACCTGCATCCACGAGGAACCTGAAAGGACGAACAGGACATGAATAAAAAAAAAAAAACTGTATTACACTCCTCCATACACAATACTGTACTGGAGAAGCAAGCAAGAAGGGCAGTGTTGACGTAAAAAAGTGGATGCCAATGATTCCACCAAACAACACCAAGAAACACATTACCATAGAGCCTACAATGTTTTTCTTATACTGGCAAAAAATTATCCTGATTCCCTTCTTTCTGAAAAAATTTGATAAGTAATTCAGGAGGTTGGTTGATTTTCTTATGTCTTGTTATCATAATAATTTGTACAGTATAAGTAGCGTCACCCTGGGGAAATAAACAGACTTATTATGCTCCTTCAAATACAAAATGAATGTGTCTAAGCATCCCAAACAATAAATATTAGACATGATTTTGGACTCCTCTTTCTCTCACTCTCACTCTCTCTCTCTCGCTCTCTCACTCTCTCTCTCTCTCTCTCTCTCGCTCACTCTCTCTATCTATCTCTCTCTCTCTCTCTCTCTCTCTTCTTATCTTAATGGTGGTCATAATATTAATGGAGGCAGCAATACAATGTTGGGAAGGTTAATTTGGAGCACCTGCAGATTCCTCCACACTACTCCAAGCAACAGGCCACCATTATTTTTGTTCATGTGGTCCTGTTTCCTGGCATACTTTGGAGGAATCAAGGCACTCCAATGTACCAAAAGTATTACCCCTAAATCTCGTAGGCTTTTTTTTTTTCTTTAGTCCTCACCTTTTCCAGTCGAGAAAAATAATTGGAAACAAAAGAAAACAAATCGAATGAAAGTACTCAAGCTTTATTAACCAAACCACATTTTCATAAAGATTATTATTATTGTTTTTTTATTTTTAGGATTATTGTACGGTATTAAAATCTTTATGAAGTAGTACAGTACAGTACAGTATTCAAGTTTTAATAAGTAAATAATATGTACTTTACTGTATTATGGAGTGTATTTTCATTTACATTAATGATACAGATATTTGATCCACTTATACAATGAGTACCGGTACTTTGCAATAAACTTACAATAGAACTTGGTTATCTTCAACACATAGCCTACATGAATTAATGGAAAAAATACAACAATAATTTCCCACAAGCCTGTATCCAAAACAGAATAGGATTACAGTACAGTATTTTTAATTTATTTTAAGATTTTATTCTATTAGTTACTGTGTGAAGTCATGATTTATATTGACATCATTTCAGCTGCTACAATAATTAACAGATGGGTATTAACTAATTAGAAATTATGTTATGAAGCAATCTAACTGGCAGATACTTTCATAGTGGTTTATTTTCCAATTCGTATTCCATAAACCATTTTGTCTGTACTAAAATGGTTTCTCTACTCTCTCTCTCTCTCTCTTTCTTCATAGCTTTATCCTCTACTTTATTATTTTTTAGAAACACTGCCTATTCTATCCTATAAAGTATTAACATTTATTATATACACTGTAACATACTAATAACATATCAATGTACTGTACAATGATTTTACAATGGCTATATCACTATATTATTTACATACAATATAAATTTGTCCTCAATATTTATATACATATACATCTATAAAACTTGTACTATTTGGGAATATGACATAAATGATAGGCATACTGTATATATGTTGGTTCCTGGCTGTTGCTTTCACTCATTATTTATAAACAGCAGACTGTATTGGTTCCTGTTTAACTCTCAGGCACAAAACATTTCTCGGTGGTACTGTATGTAAATTCTTAAGTCATGTAAGTCAGGGGGATGAAGAGTTTTATTGATTAATGAAATAATACCGAGTGAAACCTACTCCCAGTTCTTTATAACATGCCTCATCATAATTAACATTACCGTTACCCGTACATATACTGTAATGTGAGTAGTACTGTACATACCATTTCATTCTCCCCTAAACAGAAACAAAATGGTATCAGTAGATGGTACAGTATTCCATTATTGATCTCATGATTTGTGTTGTTGTGCCTGGTGGAGGGCCTGAAGGTGCTGCTGGAGGAGAACATCAGCAGCATCTCCAGGTGATATAGTCCCTTTCATCACCTCCTCTTCCATGTCCTTCAAAATATTTTTCATATTTGGAGCAGCCATGAAACTTGACATCAGGTTGTCCTTGAGGTGAGTCCATAACCAGGCTCGCTGTTGTAATCTGCGACGACTCTCAAACTCCCGGCTCTCTTCCATCGCTGTTCGGTGTTTGAGTATGAGGTTCCATAACTCAGGTATCCCTTCCCCAGTCAGGGATGATATACGCTTCACTGGAGTGGACCAATGCTGGGTTTTGGGACGAATATACTTGAGAGCTGAGATGTATTCATATTGCATACGCATTGCAGCTGGTACAAGGTCTCCATCACTTTTGTTTATAATAATTAAGTCACTCATTTCCATTATACCTCTCTTCAACCCCTGCAACTCATCTCCTCCTCCTGGTGGTATGATAAGAGCAAAAAGGTCCACCATGTCTGCCACAGAAAACTCACTCTGACCAACACCAATTGTCTCGACTATAATTACATCATAGTTTGCTGCCTCACACAGGACTATGGCTTCATTGGTTGATCGGGTCACTCCTCCCAGATGTCCCCGTGCAGGTGAGGGACGGATGTAGGCGTTCATATCACGGGACAACTCTGGCATCCTTGTCTTATCACCCAACAGAGATCCTCCCGTAGAAACAGACGATGGATCTACAGCCAACACAGCCACCTTCAGTCCCTTGGAGGTTAAAAATGTGCCCAAATTTTCTATAAATGTTGATTTTCCGGCACCTGGAGGGCCAGACAAACCAATCCTAAACTTTAAGGCCTTTGTTCCTTGTACACTTTGGCTTCTCTTGGCTTGATGCAAAACTTGAGTCAGTAACTGCTTGGCTTGGATCTTCTTTTTTGGATGTGATGTTTCTACCAAAGTGATGGACTCGGCCAAACTCGCCCTCTGGCCAGACCGCAGTCCTTTGAGCAATCGCTGCACAGTCCGGTCCTCGGCCCCTGTAGAACAGCGTCAGTTTAGTGTAGGAGTTATTTTTATTGCTGTGTATACTGTACTGTACTGATTCAGTTACACACATGATTCACATTTAGTACAGATTCACATGGATGTTTTATACCTCCTTCAATACACAATAAGTAATACTGTACATAGTGTAGTTGTGTGTTGGTACAAATCATGTTGTGCTTTATACATGACTTTCACACAAAGTAACCATCACCTACTGTATGGATATGGTTATGCATATACCGGTACTGTACCATACTATACTGAATATCCCTCAGCATACACAGGGTGGTACATAAAATATACATTGCTTGTGTGATGAATAACAATCATTGCTGGCATCACTAATGAAGGGTAAGCTGCCACTCTTCAAAAGGTTATGTAATTTTCAACCTCAATGTCAGTCATTTCATTGTTGAACAATATACATTTTTCATGTGGAAAAACTTTAGCAGATTTCCTTTTGCATTTTTCAGGCTAAGCATTGGTTTCTTAGAAAACTATATGTTATGGATTTCAAACAAAAGTTGCAGCTTGAGACTTGTATTTATATAAATGCTAACATACCTAAATGCATTTTTATGGCTTCAAAAAACTGTTTCCCTGCATTTATTACACTAATGCATATCTAAGAACTTATTAAAAATACTGAAGAACAGTATCTTGAAAAGTTTATAAAATGTATCAGTAGCTATGACAGGGGAGATATTAACAATAACTGTATACAACTTCCTCATTGACAACCGAACAAGCTGACTGTCAATCACAACTCTAATGTTCGTAACAACGGCAATTCAACATGTTCAAGGCTTACTGCATAACATTCAAAGTTTCTATCCTTCAGAGGGTAATTCACTTTTGTTACATTGGAGTGCCTTGATTCCTCCAAAGTATGCCAGGAAACAGGACCAGATGAACAAAAATAATGGTGTTCTGTTGCTTGGAATAGTTTGGAGGAATCATTTGCTCCAGATTTACCAACACTGTACTTCCCCCTTAACTCTGTAACTTTCATTGGTATCAGAAGTTAACCCAGGCTTGGTACCAGAAGATTGTTGTCTCTCTCTATATTACATTATAAACCCACAAAGGTTGTCTAGTTAGTTAGTGCCTTTGGTCGCCCCGTCATCTACTTAACAGGAATCCATCACCCTCATCTCTAAAAGTCTCCAAAAGTATATAACAATAAATACATTTCAGAAATAACCGTTGGTAGTTTGCCGCAGTTCTGATTAGGTTAGGTTAGGTTAGGTCAGGCTAATTTCAATATGGAAATGGGGCATTTCCAAAGAAAATGCCATAAAAGAAAAGTGTCTTAGAATGTTATAAATTAGTGGATAAAAAAGGTAAAAACATCGTAATACCAACCAGCAATAGAGTAGATATTTACCAAAACGGGAGTATTATTACATAAGTACTCCGTTCTTGGCTAGGGCCGGGCAGTGTTACCACATCCGGCTAGGTCCCAGGAATTTGCCCCAGTCACTTTATGATAGTTTACACCTGTTATATCCCGATAGTTTGCCCAGCTTAAGTCCCGGTAGTTTGCTCAGGTTAGGTCCTGGTAGTTTGCCCAGGTTAGGTCCCGGTAGTCTGCTGTGGTCTAGGTTAGGTTAGGTTAGGTCAGGTTAGGTTAGGTCAGGTCAGGTTAAGTCAGACTAATTTCCAAATTATGTTTGTAAAACTGGGCATATCTCGATGAAAAGTGTGTTAGAATGGTCCAAAATAGTGGGTAATGATACTAAAATGCACAATGTAGTGAATGAACTACTTCTGCAATAATACTGAATAGATTATTAAGGTACCATAATTACCTTAAATTATTTCACATTAATAATTCTTCAGTAACAAAAAAAAAAAAAAAAAAAAAAAAAAAAAAAATCAACAACGAACGCACCACAACAATAACAAACCCCCATAATAATAATGACCCCTCATTACTTACCTCTTATTACCGTGGTTAATGATGATGATAATACACTTTTAGATCCATAACACAACGTACGGCATAATAAACTACCCGATAGCCTTAACACCATGTCTAAAAAGCAATTAAGATATATATAAAATAACAATTAATTCGACAAGGGTGAGTGTGTTTTTCTTCTCCCTTGTCAGCCGGTTCTTTCTCATCTGTAAATTATCGTACCTGTTTCAAATGTTATCGTATTTATATAATAGTCTACATGGTATTTACATCTTTATTATATATATTTTTTATATTAATCATATGGGCATGAGTATTGCTTTCCCTTAAATGATATTGTACTGTTTAACATCTGTCTGTTTGTTTTTTCTTTTAGATAATACTGTTGTCAGGAGGCGGAGTCATTATAATGTCTGGTGACAACTGCCTGAATTTGGGATATAAAGGAGTACAGAAGATGCATGCACATATCGTCTCTGGGCACCAAAAATTGTCCCACCAACGCATTACTAGGGTTGGGGACCGAGGTACAGTCACCAGCACTATTATGTTAAATGATTCGAAACTTCAACAAGACCTGGATACAAATTTTGGATTGCGAGTGTACTGTACATCTTCACAGGCCACCAGAAATGTTCACTACACATCTGCCAGCTGCACTAATGTACTTGAATTGATCAGCGGACGTCTTGTCATGTTGGACACTAAAAGGTATATCTTCACAACCCCCAACATCAACACATCTGCTACTGTAACCCCCTACATCGTCGTCAACTCACAACATAGAAGATGCCCGACCATATTCCAAGATGCTGTGAGTGACTTGTATAAATAAGGTGTGGGTCATCTAGTGGGGTAGAAGAGAAGCCACGGTACCAATATCACCATGAAGCTCCACTGTCTCATCTAGTGTGTGTGTGTGTGTAACTGCTCTTGTCTCCTGATAGTGACGTGTATAAATAAGGTGTGGTCATCTAGTGGGGTAGAAGAGAAGCTACGGTACCAACATCACCACCAAGCTCCACTGTCTCATCTA
The DNA here is from genome assembly GCA_033782935.1 of Petrolisthes cinctipes. Taxonomy (NCBI): domain Eukaryota; kingdom Metazoa; phylum Arthropoda; class Malacostraca; order Decapoda; family Porcellanidae; genus Petrolisthes; species Petrolisthes cinctipes. The sequence continues at coordinate 30,317 of JAWQEG010004096.1, forward strand.
GTGTGTGTGTGTGTGTGTGTAACTGCTCTTGTCTCCTGATAGTGACGTGTATAAATAAAGTGTGGTCATCTAGTGGGATAGAAGAGAAGCTACGATATCCAGCCCTAAAATTTCACAATAATATCTTGAAGGTGACCACTTCGACTAATTAAAGAAATAAAAGATATAACGGGGAGATCTCCATGCAAGGCTCACCACTGACTAAACTTAATTAAGGGGGAAATTTTATGTTGGTAAATCTGGAGCAACTGAATCCTCCAAACTATTCCAAGCAACAGAACACCATTATTTTTGCTCTTCTGGTCCTGTTTCCTGGCATATTTTGGAGGAATCAAGGCACTTCAATGTACCAAAAAAGAATGACCACCTTAAAAGAGATATTATTGTCTTGTTGGTCATTTGGAAAGTCTGTGATTCCTCCAAACTATGCCACCAAACAGATTCCATAAGGGGATAGAGAGTAAGTATACTTTTGGTACATTGGAGTGCCTTGATCCCTCCAAATTATGCCAGGAAACAGACCCAGAAGAAGAAAAATAATGGTATCCTGTTGCCTGGAATATAGTTTGGAGGAATCATATGCTCCAGATTTACCAACCCAAAACAACAATGTGCTATATATATACTCCCTTAATTATTCGTACCATTTAATTAAGGACGTCTTTCCTGGCACTGTTAGGAGGAATGAGTAATCTTCCAATATACCAACAATAGAATCAATCCCTTAAGGGGGTGCGAGAATGGGGGACAGGCTTGAGGGGGGGGGGGGGAGCGGGAGTAGGGGAGAGGCTTGGGGGTCTTTTGGGGGGTGCGGGACTAGGGGGATAGGCTTGGGGGGGGGTGTTAGAGGGGTGCTGGAATAGGGGACATGCAGGCTTCTACCCACCCCAAGCCTGTCCCCTATTCCCGAACCCCCCAAAAGACCCCAAGCCTGTCCCCCTATTCCCGCCCTCCCCCCAAACCCTCACTAAGCCTGTCCCCCTATTCCGCCCCCCCCCCCAAGCCTGTCCCCCCATTCCCGCCCCCTCTTAACCCTTTCCCATCCGACCTATGTGGATATTTGGTCTGTATAGTGACGTCTGTGTAGCAGCTCCAACTCAAGTTACTCAACCCAAAGAAAGTGAATAAACTGAATATACGAGATCAATCATCCACCACTTTCTTCAACATCACTTTCTATTTCCTTCCTGCTTGCTGTCTCACCTCTCTATCACCTTTTTCTGGCGCTATATGACATCACTGTTGAGGCGCCTAATATCAATCAATTAATCAATCAATTTTCAACAACAAAATTAGTTAGTATATAGTGCCATTGAATGAGGAGCCTATATGGGTGTTCCTATATTATGTGTCTGTGTGTGTGTGTTATAATAAAATACATCTCCACATTTAATATTTATATGTGTGTGTGTGTGAGGGGGGGGGTTAAAATGAATTGCAGCTCATACTTAATATTTATATGTGTATGTATGTATGTGTGTGTGTGTGTTAAAATGAATTACAACACCACATTTAATATTTTATATGTGTGTGTGTGTGTGTGTGTGTGGATTAAAATGAATTACAACACCACATTTCACATACTTTACTGATCTGTCACACATACAGAGTTATATATATATACTGTATCTATTCTTCAGAGTCAAAACAAACAAGTTATATATAGAATTGATAAGAGTTATTTTTGAACACACGTACGTACAATCGGCCTCAGAAATTCCTACCCACCACTGTCACAACGAGGGTAATTATTTCGTAACAACCAGAAAATTTAGTACATTAATTTTGAATACACGTACAGTCGGCTTCAGAATTTCGTATACGCCACTGTGACATAAAGTGTAATTCGTAGCAACTAGAAAATTTAGTTAGTACATTATTTTTTTTTTCCTAACATCAAATTTCTGTAGTAATTGAGTACATTATTATTTTTCTAACATCAAACTCTTATAGAAATTTAGGACATTATTTTTTTTTCCAAACATCAAATTTCTATAGTAATATAGTACATTATTTTTTTTCCTAACATCAAATTTCTATAGTAATTGAGTACATAATAATTTTTTTCCTGACATCAAACTTTTATAGTAATTTTAGTACATTATTATTTTTTCTAGTAAATTATTACATTATTTTTTTTTCTGACACCAAACTTTTATAGTAATTTAGGACATTATTTTTTTTTTTCCTGACACCATAATTTTCTCGTAATGTTTTTTGTGTAATAATTGAATCAGTCAGCAAAACAATAATTACAGTGTGTGTGTGTGTGTGTGTGTGTGTGTGTGTGTGTGTGTGTGTGTGTGTGTGTGTGTGTGTCTGTGTGTGTGTGTGTGTGTGTGTGTGTGTGTGTGTGTGTGTAGAATAAATACGGTACCCAACATAAGGGTCCCTGTGTGTGTGTGATGTAGTCAGAAAATTGGAGGAAAATGAGTCCTTCAAATATTGCCACAAAACACACACACACACACACACACACACCTATATGGAAGGAGGTGGCTTGTTTCGTGGCATAGTCAGGAGGAATCAGAAGCCTCCAATTTTCATACCAATTTCCGAGGCTGACTGCACATACCACCACATCAACACACACTATACATACAAATAATTGAGAGGGAATTTTTGTGTTGGTAATTCTGGAGCAACTGAATCCTCCAAACTATTCCAAGCAACAGAACACCATTATATTTGTTCATCTGGTCCTGCTGTTTCCTGGCATACTTTGGAGGAATCAAGGCACTCCAATGTAACAAAAGTATACTATCCTTTTAATTCAAGTATATAACATAGATAGAGATAGTTAAGTTTGAAGTCTACTATACATATATATGTCAGCTATATTATTATTATTATTATTATTATTATTATTATACACATATTTGCATGTTAGAAGCAAGCAAGCATAAAGCAACAAGCCCTTTAATACTACAATATTATTATTTATTATTACTATTATTATTATTATTTTTATGGTTTTTATTATCATTATTATTATTATCATTACTATTATTATTATTATTATTATTATTATTATTTTATTTCTATGGTTTTTATTATTATAATTATTTTTTTTTTATCATAATTATTGTTATTATTATTATTATTATTATCATTATGTAAACACCTTATACACACATACAGATGCAAACACCATAGAATTATACATAACACATTGACGGCTGTTTGCAAAAAATGCGAAAAAAAAGAAAAAAAAAAAGAATGAGGGGTAACTAACTTTTAACTCGATATTCTTAAAGGACCCTGTGAAGAGAGAGAGAGACGAGAGAGAGTGAGAGAGAGAGAGAGAGATGAGAGAGGAGAGAGGAGAAGAGAGAGAGAGACGAGAGAGAGAGAGAGAGAGAGAGAGAGAAGGAGAGAGAGAGAGAGAGAGAGACTCACAAAACACAACAAAAACAAACAAACACACACACACACAATATCAATCTAAAGGCAGCTTCACACAGGGCAATACGCGGCTGGTTTTGCTACCCACTAGTTTCCAGCCAGCCCTGTCTAGTCGGAGTTGGCGAAATTATCGACCAAAGTCTACACACGAGCTGGAGCAATCAGCAGCTGAGGTGGCCAGACTATATAGCCCCTATAATAAGGCCGGAGTAAACCAAACAAGATGGTAGTGGTGGGCGATACTAACTAGACCGTGGGCGATACATCAGGTTTTAGTAGTCGCGATTACTGATTACTTTATAGAAAATAATCGATAGTAATCAATTATCGTTACGATTACTGGATTCTGAGATAATAATTTTGTTATTCAAAATATCAATGTCCCTCAGAAAGTCAAAGACTTCCTTAAAAAGTAGGCATATGAAGGATAGGAATACATGTTACACAAACTACATATATACATGAGGATG
>JAWQEG010004097.1:2500-15000 GCA_033782935.1 Petrolisthes cinctipes
TGTGTGTGTGTGTGTGTGTGTGTGTGTGTGTGTGTGTGTGTGTTTCCTTAACTTTTTTTCTCTCATCCTTTCCTTCCTTTCACTCACTTTCAAAAATTCCACACCTTCTTAATATGCTTCCTCTTTCCATCCATCCACTCTTCCCCTTCCCCTCTGTTTCTCTCTCACTCTCTCTCAAGCTTTTTCTACTTCCTTAATATGCTCATTCTCTCTCTCTCTCTCTCTCTCTCTCTCTCTCTCTCTCTCTCCTTAATTAATATGCATTCCCCCCCCTCTCTCTCAAGCTTTCTCTATCTCCTTAATATGCACTTACCCTCCCCCCCCCCCCATCTCTCTCTCTCTCTCTCTCTCTCTCTCTCTCTCTCTCTCTGCATTCAGGGCACGGGTCCCCCTGTGGTTCTCAGCCTCATCACACCCGCAATGAGCCGGAGTCAACCCGCTTCCCCTCTCAAGTCTCAAGGTGTTCGGGTCCACCTTAGTGCCCTTAGTAGTCTCCTCACTTCCTTAGAACACTCCCAGGCAACAACAGCAGGCCACCACCATTATTCATTTGTTAATCTGGTCCTGTTTCCTGCATACTCTGGAGGAAGCAAGGCCCTCTAATGTATGTACATTTGCCGGCACTTATAACTGGTACAGGAGAAGGGGACTGACAACGCTGCCTGTATCAGTTATAAGTGCTGGCAACTGTACACTCCCAATCCAAAATTTGTATCCAGGTCTTGTTGAAGTTTCGAATCATTTGACATACTAGTGAACCAATTACAACGCTTATCCTGTTTCATATTTGCTTGAGTTCGCTTAATACTCGATCAGGCTATTCGAAGCAAGCTTGGATACATATTTTGGATTGCTAGTGTACACCCGTGATACATAATTTCTGACCAGAGTGTGAGCAGCAGAAAGCTTCGAATCGCCTGGTATTGCTCATTTCCCCACCCAGTACACCTATAGAGGCTGAGTTCGAATGCAGGGGTGTGTGTGTGTGGTGCCTGCCGTTCGTCTCTGGTCAGAAAATTACGTATCACGAGTGTACAGTACCAGAATTACATATACTCTCCTCTTAAGGGAAAAATATACTTTTGCTAAAGCTGGAGTGCCTTGATTCGTCCAAAGTATGCCAGGACACAGGATCGAGTAAACAAAAATAATGGTATGCTGATGCTTGTTAGAGCTTGGAGAAATCAGTCACTCCAGATTTGATAACACTTAATATTTCAATTCTTAAGGACGGTACTATCAAATCAATTAACCTAACCTAGCCTAACCTAACCTAACACAACCTAACCTAACATAACCTAATATACCTAATAGTATATTATATTAGTATATTTTTAGCCTAATAGTATATTATATTAGTATATTTTTAGCCTAATAGTATATTATATTAGTACATCAGTTTAATATTAGTATTAATGTATTAGAAAATTATGCTATCCAAGTATTGAATAAGTTAGCAGCAATTTTATGCCATTAATTAAGCAGAGGTAATAATGGTTTACACTCTTATTCACACGAGAAGACAGTGTATGTGTAATGAGGTCCCCAAGCTACACACACACACACACACACACACACAGACATTTATCCAGGGGCGAAGTTTTAATATCGTTACGGTCATATTTTGTTGGGGCGAATTCATGACCAGAGCGTACCAAAGAAATACTGTCGCTTCATTAGAATAAAAGCCCGTCGCGACAATGATTTCGTTGTTGTTGTTGTTGTTTGTTGTGTTGTTGTTGATGTGCTGTTGTTGTTGTTATTGTTGATGTGTTGTTGTGTTGATGATATGGTGTGGTTGTTGTGTTGTTGATGTGTTGTTGTGTTGTTGATATGGTGTGGTTGTTGTGTTGTTGATGTGTTGTTGTTGATGTGTTTGTTTTGGTGTTGTTGTTGTTGTTGTTATTTTGGTGTTGATGTGTTGTTGATGTTATCGTGGTTATTGTTGTTTGTTGTGTATTGTTTGAAGTTGTGTTGTTGTTGATAATGATGATGTTGTTGTTGTGCTGCTGCTGCTCTTAGGGGAATTGGATTGATATCTTGCGAGGCGTGAACCTACAATTATTATTACCATTATATCACCGAGACCCCTGAGCACTTTTCTCTATTGAATACGAATTTGAGATGTTTTCCCCCGGAGCGTGATTCACTGCTCGTCATAATAAAGAACCCTGTGATCGTGTATTAAAATTGGAGGCTTCTGATTCCTCCTGACTATGCCACGAAACAAGCTCCTTCCATATAATGTGTGTGTGTGTGTGTGTGTGTGTGTGTGTGTTTCGTGGCAATATTTGAAGGACTCATTTACCTCCAATTTTCTGACTACATCACAGGGTCCCTAAAAGAACCCCTGTGATTGTGTATGAAAATTGGAGACTTCTGATTCCTCCTGACTATGCCACGAAACACGTTCCTTCCCTATAGGTAGTGTTTCGTGGCAATATTTGAAGGATCCATTTATCTTCAATTTTCTAAACATCACAGGGTCCCTTAAAACGTCAATACAGGTTGCATAAAAACTGTAAGACTATTTTCATGAAGGGAATTAACAAACTCATGACGGACGGTAAACTGGAGTGCTAACGAATCCTACAAACCATTCGCCAATCAGTGGTAATATTGAAGTATTTTGGTTCCTGAAATCTAAACTCCCTTTTTCTTCTTCTAAGGCGTAACAAAAATATTCATTCACGACTTTATTGAGTTAGGTTATGTTAGGTTATGTTAGGTTGGGTTATCTTAAGATAGGAAAGGATGGGATTGGATTGGTTAGGTTAGGTTGGGTTAGGTTAGGTTAGGTTGGGTTGGGTTAGGTTGGGTTAGGTTAGGTTATGTTAGGTTATCTTAAGACAGGAAAGGATGGGATTGGATAGGTATGGTTAGGTTAGGTTAGGTTGAGTTAGCTAAATTAAGACACGATAGAAAGGGATAGGATAGGTTTGGTTATGTTCGGCTTAGTTATGTTAGGCTGTTTTAGGTTAGGTTAGGCTTGGTTAGGTTAGGTTAAGATAGATTTGGTTAGGTTAGGCTGGGTTAGGTTAAGATAGATTTGGTTAGGTTAGGCTGGGTTAGGTTAGATTCGAATTGGTCTAGTTTGTTTAGGTTGGGTTAGGCTGGGTTTAGTTAGGTTCGGTTAAGTTAAGTCAGATTTAGTCAGGTTTGATTAGGCTGGGTTGGGTTAAGATAGATTTGGTTAGGTAGGTTAGGCTGGGTTAGGTTCGACTGTCAGTGATACTCCTCCTAAAAATATATATACATGCTGTGATTGACTGCCTGGGTGCATGGGAAAGGAAGGGGGACTGAGAGCTTGACTGTAAGGGCTTACGAGAGTGAAGTGGAGACAGGGGAAGGGAAGGGAAGGGTCGCAGGGGTCGATGTCTTGGAATCCCTTAAGTGAATTTCAAAACAGGAGGATTGAGACATATTGAAAACAGGAGAATTGAGACATATTGAAACGAAATTGATATAGACGTAAAAAACCCTATATATACAATTTTTCAGTAGTAATATGTGTCAGATGAATTGATAAGGAGTAATGCTGGGTATATAAGTAAAAAAAAAAAAAAAAGAATTATAATATCAAATCTATACATGAAAATATAATTATAAACAGTTATTCAAATTTAATTGGTTGGATGACAGTACTAAACAAAGATAGACAGATATGCAAGCAAATCCAGTAAATAATAAAATACTGTAAAAGAGAAATATAGGCAGGCAAACAAATGATAAAAAAAAAAATTAGTCTTATAAATGAATGCTAAACAGGCACGCAAACAGATATAGTAAATAAAAATAATAATAATAATAATAATCCTGTAAAAGAAAGTTAGGCAGGTAGGTAGACAGATAAAGGAACACACAAGCAATCATACAAGCAGATACAGTAATACAAAAAAAAAGATACACAGGCAGCTACAAAAAAAAAAAAAAAAAAAAAAAAAAGATTAGTAGAATAAAAGAAAGTTAGGCAGAAAAAAAAAAAAAAAATTTTTTAGTACGATAAAAGAAAGAAAGGAAAAAAAGATTAGTAAAATAAAAGAAAGTTAGGCAAAAAAATAAAAATAAAATAGATTAGTAGAATAAAGAAAGTTAGGCAAAAAAAAAAAAAAAGAAGATTAGTAGAATAAGAGAAAGTTAGGGAGGGAGATACAGAATCCTACAAGTACTACTACTAAGAGATTGTGTAGAGGTGTGGGGTGATACAGGTTTGGTGGAGGTGCCATTGTTTCAGTAATGGCATTCAAGTGTACCGAAACAAAAAGGAGCAGGGAAAGCTTTTATGCGAGGGTGACACTGTTCGGCTCTCACAAGGACCTATCCCTCTTTCTCTCTCTCTTTTCCTTTCTTTCTTTTCCTCTCTCTCTCTCTCTCTCTCTCTCTCTCTCTCTCTCTCTCTCTCTCTCTCTCTCTCTCTCTCTCTCGCTCTCTCTCTCTCTCTCTCTCTCTCTCTCTCTCTCTTATTCAGTCTGTTTCTCTTAGTCCCTCTCCTCTTTGCAAAATCTCTCTCTCTCTCTCTCTCTCTCTCTCTCTCTCTCTCTCTATATATATATATATATATATATATATATATATATATAATATATATATATATATATATATATATATATATATATATATATATATATTCTATCTAACTCAATACCTCAACACTCTTTTGATTTCTCTCACTATCTCCAACTAACTCACTCACTCGCCTCCCCCCCCCCGTCGCTCTCTCTCTCTCTCTCTCTCTCTCTGTCTCTTTCTCTCACTCAATACACAAGTACAGCCATGGCTGATAGTGCTGGACCAGGGTCTAAGGAGTGTTGGAGAGCAACTGACAGAGTTCGAAAAAAGTGAGTCTTCTAAACCTCTCTCAACCTTACATCTCTCTCTCACTCTCTCTCTCTCTCTCTCTCTCCACGTACCGTACATCTCTCTCTCTCTCTCCCTCACTCCCCCCCACCCCTCTCTCTCTCTCTCTCTCTCTCTCTCTCTCTCTCCACGTACCGTACATCTCTCTCTCTCTCCCTCACTCCCCCCCCTCTCTCTCTCTCTCTCTCTCTCTCTCTCTCTCTCTCAGTATACAAGTACCGTACATCTCTCTCTCTCTCTCTCTCTCTCTAATGCCCTGCCTACATGCTCTGCCTGCTAATGGCATAGGATGAGTCATGGATGTGCTCCCAACATTGAATCCAGACTTTTTCTCCCTCGTCTTAATGATCCAAATGCCATCGCTTTCTGAGTGCTGGGTAACACATGCACGGAGGACACCAGGTCACAGTGATATATGAAGTTAGTTGTAAAAAAACATATATACCCATTTCCTGATATTGTTTTCACTTTGCAAAAATATGGAAGAGATGAGAAAGATCCACAATAATAAATTCGTCTGTATAAAACGGTATTTTCACTATCTAATGAAAGTAAATAACATCTAAGAAGGCTTTACTTAAAATTACATTGATTACAATTTTCACATGCTAAAGTAGAAAATATCCACATTAGTCTACCATCATTGTTTTCACTTTCATTAGACCGGCAGGTTGGTTGGTATTCAGTGTTCCACCATCAGCCTCTGCAAACCTTTTAGGCCCCAATGTTACAAAAAAAAAAAAAAAAAAAAAAAAAAAAAAAAATTCTTCTCTTCCCTGACAATGTCTCCGCCCGCCATCCAGAAACACGGAACATTAGAAAGAACACAAACAAACCTCTAAAACAAAGGTAAAACTCCTCGGTCGTGGACATAAGCAGAGTCGACCAGGCACTCCACGTATAAAGGAAGAGGCCCTAACGGTGGAAGGACTATAGGTTATGAGGAATGGAAGGAAGGAGTGGTGGGTAAAAGAGGTTAGACAAGTAAATGGTAGGCCTCGTTCGCATGCAACATTACACATATCAAAACAATGACAGCAACGACACACAGAGCAACACACCTTCATAGTCACAGTTGGAGAGAAAATTCTCCTCCTTCCTTTTCTGCCAGCCTGTCTGCCTCTCTACGTCTCGACATTCTATTTTACCGTTTTTGGAAAATAAAGAAAAATAGTAAATATACAAATCTATTAATCCTATCATGTACACACTAAATATAAGGCATATAAATGCTAACTAAACTATTAAAAAACCCGTACTTACTTTAAGAAAGGTATATTATGAAAATACAAAAATAAACCACACTAAAAAAGTGATTGAATAAAACCCAGTTCATAATAGTTATACAATTATCCAGACTGGGATTTCTTACATTTGAAGGCATATTTGTTCTTATTTTCGTCACTCCAGGTCGCCATAGGGATGAAAGTGTTCTAGACCCTTTTCTTTCTCCCAAAGGGAGGAACTTGTAATTCTTATCCTGCACTCCGAAAAACTCATGTACTCGACCAGAAAATCAACCATCTTGTTTATCTCGTCTGACGTCAAATGTGGTGGGATTTTCTCCTCTTGAAAAAAAAAAAAAAAAAAAAAAAAAAAAAAAATATATATATATATAAAATAACAAGACTCCTCAAAATATTTAGTCCTGTAATCTGGTCACAATCTGACTTGGTGAACACGTGTCCCAGCTCAGTATACAAACCACAAATTTCCACCAACGCTGATAAGGTATTGTCAGGCACCCAAATACCTCGACCAACCAACTACTCCTCGTGAGCCTACATGGACTACAGCCACGCCACCAGGTCCACTGTTATCACCACTACTACTACTAACACCATCACCACCACTACTACCACCACCACCACAGCCACAACTAACACCATCACCACCATCATCACCACCACCACCATTACTAATACCATCACCACCACCAACACCACCACTACCACCACCATCATCACCACCTCTATCATCACCACCACCACCACTACTACTAACACCACCACCACCCACCATCATACCACCACCACTCTATCACCATCACCACCATTACCACCACCACCATCACAACCACCAATACCACCATCACCATCATCACCTCCACCACCACCACCAACACGAACGAAAACATTGTAACTTAGTAATCATGGTGTATAGGTTTTTGCAGTCCAATGTGGTGTCTTAGATGGGGTCGTGTGCTGTGAGACTGATTCTCCTTCTCCCCGACGAGAGAAAGGAAAGGGACACTCCATCCATTTAGCCCATCTAGAAGTTAGTGGGCAAGAGATAACATAATGGACGAAGTAAGTGCGGTAGGTAGGGGAGGCTGAGGTGGGCAGGTGGTGTGTGTGTATGTGTATTGCATGTGTGTGTGTGTGTGTGTGTGTGTGTGTGTGTGTGTGTGTGTGTGAGTATTGCATGTGTGTGTTGCATGTGTGTGGGTGTGAGTGTGTGTGGGTATGTATGTGTATTGCATGTGTGTGTTGAATGTGTTTGGGTGTGAGTGTGTGTGTATGTGCGTGAGTGAAAAATAATTGCTAAAAGTCGAATCACAGTTGCTAAAATATCTAAATGCAATGAAAAAATACACGAAAAAAAATCCACACCCTCCAAAGATAAAGTTATAAAATCTAAAACCGTAGAGGACCTTCACAGAGGCCCCCAAGAACACCTCGATCATTTGACCCCGGCGACCGAAAAGCAGGACAGAGTTACGAGGAAGGTAAGAAGGAGAGTGACCGTGGATGGACAGGCAGTGAATGGAGGGTAAAAAATGTTGTAGCCTGTGGACGACTACAATGGGAGGTGGTGGTGGTGGTGGTGGTGGACGAGATCAGGTGTGTGTGTGTGTGTGTGTGTGTGTGTGTGTGTGTGTGAGAGAGAGAGAGAGAGAGAGAGAGAGAGAGAGAGAGAGAGAGAGAGAGAGAGATCAGGTGTGTGTGTGTGTGTGTGTGAGTGTGTGAGATCAGGTGTGTGTGTGTGCGTGTGTGAGAGAGATCAGGTGTGTGTGTGTGTGTGTGTGAGGGAGAGAGAGAAAGAGAGATCAGGTGTATGTGTGTGTGTGTGAGATCAGGTGTGTGTGTGTGAGATCAGGTGTGTATGTGTGTGTGTGTGTGTGTGTGTGTGTGTGTGTGTGTGTGTGTGTGTGTGTGTGTGTGTGTGTGTGAGAGAGAGAGATCAGGTGTGTTTGTGATTGTTTGTGTGTGTGTGAGAGATCAGGTGTGTGTATGTGTGTGTGAGAGATCAGGTGTATGTGTGTGTGTGAGAGAGAGATCAGGTGTGTGTGCGAGATCAGGTGTGTGTGCGAGATCAGGTGTATGTGTGTGTGTATGCAATCCTTTTTATGTTTGTCTATTTGTTTGTTTCATCCAGCCAGTCCCAAGGTTCTAAATCATTCTCACAACAACACAGTGGCAGGTGAATTGATTATGGTGGCTAGTTGGTGTGTGTTACAAGGAGTTACAAGAAAAAGAAGTACCCTAGGGGACCTTACGATCCATACAAAGAGGGTACCTGTGGTTTTAGTTGCGCAAGTAGGCGACCGTCCTCGAATGTGTTATGTGAAACCATCAAGGAACACTCGCACAACGGCTTAAACACCTAGACGGTGATTTAAGACTTTGTCTAATCTGGACTTGAACTGATCCACAGAGTTGCTGTTGGACTACATCAGCAGGAAGCGTGTTCCAAGTACCGCAGATGCTGTATGTAAAGAATTTACCACACAGATCACGGTTGTATCGCTTCAGTTCAAGTTTGTAGCATGATTCCTGGTTGTGCCCTCACTGAGTTGGAAAATGTCCCTGTAGTCTACATTGTCAAAGCTCATAGTATTTTAACACACTTCGATAAGCTGACCATGCAGTCTCCGGGTTCCAAAGAGAACAGGTCGAGTTCTACCAACCGATCTTCATAGCTCTTGTGTCTAAGAGAGGGTATAAGTTTGGTTGCCCTGGCTTGCACTCGTTCCAATCTCGCGATATCCTTTCTGTAAGAAGGACTCCAAAACTGGACTGCATACTCCAGGTGCGGTCGGACAAGGGAATTGTACAGACAAAGTACTATCTCCTTGTTCCGGTATCCAAACTGTTCGCTTTATGTACCCTAACATCCTTTGGGCTTTCTTCTCAGCCTCAATACACTGCTTTGAGAACTTGAGGTCGCTGGTGATAGTTACACCCAAGTCTTTCTCAGTATCAGTGCTTACGAGAGCATTGCCTTAAGGTTATACTCTGTTCGGGGGTTTCTGTGGCCTATATGCATAACTTTGCATTTGTTCACGTTAAATGGCATTTGCCTCATGTCAGACCACTCCTCGATCTTCCTAAGATCTTCTTGTAAGCGGGTAGTATTTCCTTCTTTCGCGACATTCATACCAAGCTTAGTATCATCGGCGAATTTGGAAATCTTGGCAACCATGTCTCCATCCATGTCATTAACATAGATGATAAACAGTAGTGGTCCCAGAACAGAACCTTGGAGAACACCACTAGTAACGGGCACCCACTCTGAAGCCTGTCCATTCACTACCACCCGCTGCCGTCTGTCACTTAGCCAGTTCTCTATCCAATTTGCCACATTTCCGTCTATGCCCAGTGCACGCACTTTCCGAAGGAGGCGGCGGTGGGGTACCTTAACAAAGGCTTTCTGAAAGTCTAAGTAGACAACATCGAACGCTTTATCCCGATCATGCTCACTGAAAACAAAATGGAAGAATTCCACCAGATTTATGAGGCATGACCGGTGCTGCCGGAACCCATGCTGGGAACCCCTCAGTAGCAAATTTGATTCTAAGTGTGCCGTTATTTTGTCCACCATGATGCTCTCCATGAGTTTACAGACTATCGAGGTTAAACTGATTGGCTGTAGTTTGACGGTTGGCAAGCATCTCCCTTCTTGAAGATAGGAGTCACCTTTTCCTCACGCAAGTCTCTAGGAACGCATCCAGTCTGGATTACCCTGTTGAAGACTATGCACAGGTGCCGTGATACTTCACCATGCACTTCTTTCAACACTCTAGGTAAGAACCCATCCGGACCGGGGGACTTGTTTGCCTTTAATTCGATTATTTTTCTCTCGATTTCTTCTTGGTGAAGACCATTGACTCCAACTTCTCACTGAAGGAGTCCAAAGGTTCGGGAATGGGACCACTCTCCTCAGAGAACACTGAAGAGAAGTACTCATTTAAGAGGTTAGCATTTTCTGCATCAGAGTGCATCAATGCTCCATCCTCATTCACCAAGGACCGATCCTGCGTCGGATTGGTTTACGGCCATTCACATAACTGAAAAACTCCTTGGGGTTCTCTTTGCAGAGTCTAGCCAGATGGACCTCCTCAGCACACTTAGCCGCCCTTATTTGGACTTCACATTTCGATTCAGTCTTCTATGACCGTCAAAGTCCTCAGATGTCTTCGCTCGACGATACGCAGTTCTCCTCTCCCTTAGTAGGTTACGGATTTTTCCGATTAAACCACTTCGTTGAATGAACTTCTGACCTGTTCCCTTCAGAGGAATAAAGCGCGACTGAAGCTCCATGAAGGAAGACAAGAATGACCTCCATAGATCATCAGCACTCTCTCCCTCCTCTAGTTCCATTTCAGCAACGCCTTCACGAAGACCTGCAAAGTTCGCTCTCCCCATGCCTAATTTTCTATGCACCAGGGTCACGGTCTCCATATTAGGGACCTTAACTGAAAATCTTATAAGCTTGTGGTTCGCTTCCGCCTATTTCTTCATTTACAGAGAGATCTTGAATGATGTCATCCTCGGAGGTGAGGACCAAGTCGAGTGTGTTAGCACCTCTTGTTGGCTCTCTTACCCATTGAGTGAGGAATTCATCATTTACAAACTCCAAGAGTGGTGTGTTCTCGGCAGAGGGCTCTCTGGTTTCCCAGTCAACATGTGTGTTGAAGTCCCCCATAAGGATGCACACCCTGCCATCCACTAGTTCACCCGGCAACTGGTATAGGTCCCTGTCTATCTCATTGAGTTGTCCAGGGGGTCTATAAAGCAGCAGGGTTCTGTATTTTGCAGTGCCTATTTCTATGTCAACTCCAAGGAGCTTGTGGTTCGATATGATGTTGCAGGTCACGATTTGATAAAGTTCTTTACATACAACAGCACACCACCCCCCCTCTGTCCTCTCTATCTTTGTGGAAGAGTTGGTAGCCTGGATTCACCGAATTCCCCTTCAAGATCTCTGTCAGAGGTTCTCAACCATGACTCCGTTATGGCCACCATCTCGGGTACCTCTGTCGCAACGAGGGCCGCAGTTCCAAAAACTTGTTTCGGATGGACCTGGCGTTGAACAATAAAACCTTCAGGGAACCCCAACTGCAGGCTCCCTATACTCTCTTCCGTTTCCCGGTTTGGTCATTGTCTTTGTAGTGCTGGGGATATCCTTCTTCAGGATCTCAGCGAATGTCTTCTCTGGAGTCACTCTAGCATAGCAACGAGGGCTCTCCTCCACGCTCGGTCGAGTGCTCCTGAAACATCGTCGGACGGCGTCTTCCATTAATTTGGAAAGCACTTCTTTCCCCTTTGGTGAGAGATGTGTGCCATCCCTCTGGTAGAGGTCGTCTCTACCAAAGAGTGAGGTGTAGGGGTCCACAAAGAACACCCCCTCGGCAGTACACAAATCAGCCAGGCGCTGATTTACTTGCAATGTTCTTTGACAGAGCAGTCCCTGAAGGGCCTCTCCTTGGGAGCATACCAACAACTACCCTTCTGCGGGTTTTTAACCCACAGTTGTCTACTGCACCGAGCACATCCGAGAGGACTCCTTCGGTCATGCCTACTCTACCATTTCTCAGATAGATGTCATTACCACTCACCATGAGTGTAATGACAGCAGATCTGGACGTTTGGATCCTCTCAGCTTCCTTTCGGAGGTCAGCATTGCCACAACCTGGCACACAATTCATCTTCACAGAAGTGTGAAGGCGAGCTGCCATTAGGGGTTGCAGCCCTCGTGCCTGGGAATCACCTACAATGTGTATATCCACAGGCCTCGCCTTGGTAGGAGCACGAGATGCCTTGTGAGGAACCCGAGAGTGTTTTGAATTCCTGCCGGGCTCGTCACTTCCTCCAGGTTGCTTCTTCTTCGTTTTCTTTTCCTTCTTCATTTTCTTTTCCTTCTTCTTATTTGATTCCTCACTTGCCTCTAACCCCTCCTCAACTGTCTTCTTGGGTTTTTCTCCCTTCTCCATATTCCCCTCCTCTTTTCCATCACACTTTTCTGCAGTCTCTTTTCCATTTCGCTTTTCCGCAGTCTCTTTTCCCTCTTCATTGTTGTTGTTCTTCTTCTTGTTGTTGTTCTTCTTCTTTTTATTCACCGCCGTGGTGTAGCTCTCCGGTGAAGAAGCTCCCTGGACTGCCTCGTCTCTCACATGGCAGTCACACCTCTGTGAGTCCATTCGGAGAACTTCCTCCTTTAGGGAGTTGTTCTCCTTCGTGAGCAGTGCGATGTGCTTCATCAACCTCTCCTCCAGTTTGCAAAAGTCGCAGACACTCGAGGAGACTAGGTCGCTCGCACTCCTCCTGCTGAAGTCCTCACACCAGCGGTACACCTTACATATAGTACATGCAAATTTTCTTGCTGATGGACCAATGTGAGGGAGAGAGAGAGAGAGAGAG
>JAWQEG010004097.1:17500-20000 GCA_033782935.1 Petrolisthes cinctipes
CTTGGCATAGCTGGGAGGAATCAGTAACCCCACTCCAATTTACCAAAAGGAAAAATATGCTCCCCTTTAAATTACATCAAGGAGAAGGTGCAAGAGTCAGACTAATGAGGAAATTATATCAAAGTTATATCATCGTAATTAAGCTTCTGCGTCTTCAAACCAAATTAAGTCTTTCAGGGGAACATACACAAGTTAATAATTCCCCATCCACTATCTTCTTGACACGTATGGTGGAGGGACAAGTTATAGTGTTTACAGTAGGTAGAGCAGTGTCCAATATTATCTCTCAGCCCTGGCTTTCTCTACTTTTCTGTTTTCACGTTGTCTACTTCTCTGCATTCACGTTCACTATTTCTCTGCTTTCACGTTCTCTACTTATCTGCTTTTTAATATTCTCTACTTTTCTGCATTCACATTCTCTACTCTCTATTTCTCTGCTGTTTTACGTCCTCTACTTCTCTGTTTTTTTACGTTCTCTACTTCTCTGCATTCACGTTCTCTACTTCTCTGCTTTCACGTTCTCTACTTCTCAGCTTTCACGTTCTCTATTTCTTTACTTTCACGTTCCCCACTTCTCTGCTTTTCACGTTCTCTATATCTCTGCTTTTTCACGTTCTCTATATCTCTGCTTTTTCACGTTCTCTACTTCTCTGCTTTCAAGTTTCCCACTTCTCTACTTTCAAGTTCTCTACTTCTCTGCTTTCACGTTCTATACTTCTCTGCTTGCACGTTCTAAGGAAGCATTTACGAGTTGTAGGCTTCCACACTAGGGTAGGACGAAGGAGAAAGTGATACGAGAGGTGGTGGAAGTATGGTGTGTGTAGTGTGATGGTTGAGATATTTTATAGTGATAGTAGGCTGGTATAGTATAATAGTAGGAGGTATGGTGTCGTATAGTGGTTGAGGTATGGTAGTATGGTGGAGATTTTTATCGTAGTGGTAGTTGGGATGGTGCTATGATGGTTGAGGTTCAGTGATGGATGGTGAAGTAAGGTGTAGTGATGGAGGTATAGTGGTGGAGGTACGTACAATGATGATGCAACTATAGTGTGATGGTGGAGGTACAGTGTTTGTGGAGGTATGGTATGGTGTAGTAGTAGTAGGTATGGTGCAGTATAGTGGTGGTATGGTATGGTGTAGTAGTAGTAGTAGTAGTAGTAGTAGTAGTAGTAGTAGTAGTAGTAGTAGGTATGGTGTATTAGTAGGTATGGTGTAGTAGTAGTAGTAGTAGTAGTAGTAGTAGTAGTAGTAGTAGTAGTAGTAGTAGTAGTAGTAGTAGTAGTAGTAGTAGTAGTAGTAGTAGCAGTAGTAGTAGTAGTAGTAGTAGTAGGTATGGTGTAGTAGTAGTAGTAGGTATGGTGTAGTAGTAGCAGTAGGTATAGTGTAGTAGTAGTAGTAGTAGTAGGTATGGTGTAGTAGTAGTAGTAGGTATGGTGTAGTAGTAGTAGTAGGTATGGTGTAGTAGTAGCAGTAGTAGGTATGGTGTAGTAGTAGTAGTAGGTATGGTGTAGTAGTAGCAGTAGTAGGTATGGTGTAGTAGTAGTAGTAGGTATGGTGTAGTAGTAGCAGTAGTAGGTATGGTGTAGTAGTAGCAGTAGTAGGTATGGTGAAGTAGTAGCAGTAGTAGGTATGGTGTAGTAGTAGTAGCAGCAGTAGGTATGGTGTAGTAGTAGTAGTAGTAGGTATGGTGTAGTAGTAGCAGTAGTAGGTATGGTGTAGTAGTAGTAGTAGGTATGGTGCAGTAGTAGCAGTAGTAGGTATGGTGTAGTAGTAGGTATGGTGTAGTAGTAGTAGTAGTAGGTATGGTGTAGTAGTAGTAGTAGTAGTAGGTATGGTGTAGTAGTAGGTATGGTGTAGTAGTAGTAGTAGTAGTAGGTATGGTGTAGTAGTAGGTATGGTGTAGTAGTAGTAGGTATGGTGTAGTAGTAGGTATGGTGTAGTAGTAGTAGGTATGGTGTAGTAGTAGGTATGGTGTAGCAGTAGTAGGTATGGTGTAGTATAGTGGTGGTATGTCAGGTAAGAAATATTGATTCCACTTGGCCACTAGAATTCATGTCTCGTGTCTGGCAATGGTCTCGTGTTGAAAGTTCAAGTTAACATAACGCCCTTCCTGACTCATGCACGCTAACCTACCTACCTATTCCTACCTACCTACCTATTCCTACCTCTTTACCTCTCTTCAGTACTACCTCTCTGTCTTTCTACCTCTTTACTTCCCTTCAGTACTTCCTCTCTCTCCTCCTACCTCTCTCTCTTCCCTCTCTTCAGTACTACCTCTCTCTCCTACTACCTCTTTCCTTTCATTCACTACTACCTCTTTCACTCTCTTCAGTACTACCTCTCTATCTTCCCACCTCTTTCCCTTCTTTCAATACTACCTCTATCCCTCCTTTCACAACTACCTCTCTATCTTCCTATCCCTTTCCCTCTCTTCACAACTACCTCTCAATCTTCCTACCTCTTTCCCTACCTTCATAATTATCACTCTATCTTCCTACCT
>JAWQEG010004097.1:22500-32500 GCA_033782935.1 Petrolisthes cinctipes
CTGGTTTAAAGTGTAGGTTTTACCTTACAGTAATTAATAATCTTCATGACATTGAAACCAAGTAGTCAAATCAGGAAACACAAATCATGACTTAATAAATAATAACAGTGTTGGTGAAATCCAGAGAGAAATAGAATCCCCCCCAAACTATTCCAAGCAACACACAACACCATTATTATTGACATTAATCTGGTCCTGTTTTTATCCTGGCATACTTTGGAGGAGAAATCACGGAACTCTAATATACCAAAAAAGTATATTATTTACCCCCTTTAATAATAGTGTATAGAATGGTTGATTAAGGAACCCTGTGATGTTGTCAGAAAAATTAGAGGTTAATGAGTCCTTCAAATATTACCACGAAACACCAACTATAATATGTTTGTTTCGTGGCATGGTCAGGAGGAATCAGATGCCTCCAATATTCATACACGTTCACAGGGCCCCTTTAATTAATGTGATCGTAGGCAGGGAAAGAAATCCACACGTAAGAGCCTGGGACTTGTTATAGCACTGGGGGGAGGAGGTTTTGGCGGGAGGTGAGGGGGGGGGGGTTAAAATCTCGAGTGTCCTCCTCCTCCTCCTCTTTCTCCTCTTCTTTTCTTTTTCTTTCTCCTCCTCCTATCCCTACTTCTCCTCCTCCTCTTTCTTTCTCTTTCTCTTCCTCCTACCCCTACTTCTCCTCATCCACTTTTCTCCCCTTCCTCCTCCTCTTTCTCTTATCTTTTTCTCTCTCATCTTCCTCTTCCTCCACCTCCTCCTATCCCTACTTCTCCTCATCCACTTCTCCCTCTTCTTCCTCTTCCTTTCCCTACTCCTCCTCTTTCTCTATCTCCTTCACCTCTTTCTCCTCCTCTTTCTCTACCTCCTCCTCCTCTTTCTCCACCTCCATCTCCTACTCCACTTCTTCTCTACGCCCTCCTCCTCGACCTCCTCCTCCTACTCACCTGCAGGCAAGAGGGTTTTCCAGGTAATTTAATCACCTTATGGAGATATTATCAGGTAATTGAGCGAAGGAGGGTAAAAAAGAAGTTCTCTACGAGGCTCTTATGAACTGGATTGTCTGTCGTATTTCCACCAGCCATTCAGAAAACCAACCGGATGAAAAATGAATGATATTATGTTACTCTTAAGGGGAGAGTATACTTTTTGTACATTGGAGTGCCTTAATTCCTCCAAAGTATGACAGGAAACAGGACCAGAATAACAAAAATAATGGTGACCTGTTGGCTGGAATAGTTTGGAGGAATCATATGTTCCAGATTTACCAACACTGTACTATCCCCTTAATGTGTCTGGGGCTCTTTCTGTACTGTATCTATGTTTGAGAGAGAGAGAGAGAGAGAGAGAGAGAGAGAGAGAGAGAGAGAGAGAGAGAGAGAGAGAGAGACTGAACTTAGCTATAGAGGGGACGAGGTCTCTTGTGGGAGGTGGGCAGGGGGGGGGGGGGTTGGCGACGTGGCAGAGCAAGGAGAAGGGGGTCAAATCTCCCCTTTCTCTCTGGAATTTACCCTACCCATATTTTGCCTTCCCCAGTGGCTTTCATTACAGACCCTTGGAGGAAATAGGCCTACTCTGGCATTTTTTGGGGGGCTGAAGGGTCGTGTGATTGCATGCGGCCCGCCCCCTTGGAAATTCTAAAATGTTGTATTTGTGGTATAACGTTACTCTTGTTGGACGAGAGACAGAGACAGAGACAGAGACAGAGACAGAGACAGAGACAGAGACAGAGACAGAGACAGAGACAGAGACAGAGTTACAAGGAAACAAGGAAAAGAAGTACCCTAGGGGACCTTACGATCCATACAAAGAGGGTACCTGTGGGTTTAGTTGCGCAAGTAGGCGACCGTCCTCGAATGTGTCATGTGAAACCATCAAGGAACACTCGCACAACGGCTTAAACACCTAGACGGTGGTTTAAGGCTTTGTCTAATCTGGACTTGAACTGATCCACAGAGTTGCTGTTGACCACATCAGCAGGAAGCGCGTTCCAAGTACCGCAGATGCTGTATGTAAAGAACTTACCACACAGATCACGGTTGTATCGCTTCAGTTCAAGTTTGTAGCCATGATTCCTGGTTGTGCCCTCACTGAGTTGGAAAATGTCCCTGTAGTCTACATTGTCAAAGCCTCGTAGTATTTTAAACACTTCGATAAGCTGACCACGCAGTCTCCGGGTTTCCAAAGAGAACAGATCGAGTTCTACCAACCGCTCTTTATAACTCTTGTGTCTAAGAGAGGGTATAAGTTTGGTTGCCCTGGCTTGCACTCGTTCCAATCTAGCGATATCCTTTCGGTAAGAAGGACTCCAAAACTGGACTGCATACTCCAGGTGCGGTCGGACAAGGGAATTGTACAGACAAAGTACTATCTCCTTGTTCCGGTATCCAAACTGTCGCTTTATGTACCCTAACATCCTTTGGGCTTTCTTCTCAGCCTCAATACACTGCTTTGAGAACTTGAGGTCGCTGGTGATAGTTACACCCAAGTCTTTCTCAGTATCAGTGCTTACGAGAGCATTGCCCTTAAGGTTATACTCTGTTCGGGGGTTTCTGTGGCCTATATGCATAACTTTGCATTTGTTCACGTTAAATGGCATTTGCCACGTGTCAGACCACTCCCCGATCTTCCTAAGATCTTCTTGTAAGCGGGTAGTATTTCCTTCTTTCGCGACATTCATACCAAGCTTAGTATCATCGGCGAATTTGGAAATCTTGGCAACCATGTCACCATCCACGTCATTAACATAGATGATAAACAGTAGTGGTCCCAGAACAGAACCTTGGGGAACACCGCTAGTAACGGGCACCCACTCTGAAGCCTGTCCATTCACTACCACCCGCTGCCGTCTGTCACTTAGCCAGTTCTCTATCCAATTTGCCACATTTCCGTCAATGCCCAGTGCACGCACTTTCCGAAGGAGGCGGCGGTGGGGTACCTTATCAAAGGCTTTCTGAAAGTCTAAGTAGACAACATCGACCGCTTTATCCCGATCATGCTCACTGAAAACAAAATGGAAGAATTCCACCAGATTTGTGAGGCATGACCGGTGCTGCCGGAACCCAAGCTGGGAACCCCTCAGTAGCAAATTTGATTCTAGGTGTGCTGTTATTTTGTCCACCATGATACTCTCCATGAGTTTACAGACTATCGAGGTTAAACTGATGGGTCTGTAGTTTGACGGTTGGCTAGCATCTCCCTTCTTGAAGATAGGAGTCACCTCTGCCTCACGCCAGTCTCTAGGAACGCATCCAGTCTGGATTACCATGTTGAAGACCATGCACAGGTGCCGTGATACTTCACCATGCACTTCTTTCAACACTCTAGGTAAGAACCCATCCGGACCGGGGGACTTGTTTGCTTTTAATTCGATTATTTTTCTCTCGATTTCTTCTTGGGTGAAGACCATTGACTCCAACTTCTCACTGAAGGAGTCCAAAGGTTCGGGAATGGGACCACTCTCCTCAGAGAACACTGAAGAGAAGTACTCATTTAAGAGGTTAGCATTTTCTGCATCAGAGTGCATCAATGCTCCATCCTCATTCACCAAGGGACCGATCCTGCGTCGGATTGGTTTACGGCCATTCACATAACTGAAAAACTCCTTGGGGTTCTCTTTGCAGAGTCTAGCCACACGGACCTCCTCAGCACGCTTAGCCGCCCTTATTTTGGACTTCACGTTTCGATTCAGTCTTCTATGACCGTCAAAGTCCCCAGATGCCTTCGCTCGACGATACGCAGTTCTCCTCTCCCTTAGTAGGTTACGGATTTCCCGATTAAACCACTTAGGTTGAATGAACTTCTGACCTGTTCCCTTCAGAGGAATAAAGCGCGACTGAAGTTCCATGAAGGAAGACAAGAATGACCTCCACAGATCATCAGCACTCTCTCCCTCTTCTAGTTCCATTTCAGCAACGCTTTCACGAAGACCTGCAAAGTTCGCTCTCCCCATGTCTAATTTTCTATGCACCGGGGTCACGGACTCCATATTAGGGACTTTAACTGAAAATCTTATAAGCTTGTGGTCGCTTCCACCTATTTCTTCGTTTACAGAGAGGTCTTGAATGATGTCATCCTCTGAGGTGAGGACCAAGTCGAGTATGTTAGCACCTCTTGTTGGCTCCCTTACCCATTGAGTGAGGAATTCATCATTTACAAACTCCAAGAGTGGTGTGTTCTCGGCAGAGGGCTCTCTGGTTTCCCAGTCAACATGTGTGTTGAAGTCCCCCATAAGGATGCACACCCTGCCGTCCACTAGTTCACCCAGCAACTGGTATAGGTCCCTGTCCATCTCATTGAGTTGTCCAGGGGGTCTATAAAGCAGCAGGGTTCTGTATTTTGCAGTGCCTATTTCTAGGTCAACTCCAAGGAGCTCGTGGTTCGATGTGATGTTGCAGGTCATCGATTTGATGGAGTTCTTTACATACAACAGCACACCACCACCCCCTCTGTCCTCTCTATCTTTGTGGAAGAGTTGGTAGCCTGGAATCACGAATTCCCCTTCAAGATCTCTGTCTGAGGTTCTCAACCATGACTCCGTTATGGCCACCATCTCGGGTTCCTCTGTCGCAACGAGGGCCCGCAGTTCCAAAAACTTGTTTCGGATGGACCTGGCGTTGAACAATAGAACCTTCAGGGAACCCCCAACTGCAGGGCTCCCTATACTCCTCCGTTTCCCGGTTTAGTCATTGTCTTGGTAGTGCTGGGGATATCCTTCTTCAGGATCTCAGCGAATGTCTTCTCTGGGGTCACTCTAGCATAGCGACGAGGGCTCTCCTCCACGCTCGGTCGAGTGCTCCTGAGACATCGTCGGACGGCGTCTTCCATTAATTTGGAAAGCACTTCTTTCCCCTTTAGTGAGAGATGTGTGCCATCCCTCTGGTAGAGGTCGTCTCTACCAAAGAGTGAGGTGTAGGGGTCCACAAAGAACACCCCCTCGGCAGTACACAAATCAGCCAGGCACTGATTTACTGCAATGTTCTTTGACAGAGCAGTCCCTAAAGGGCCTCTCCTTGGGAGCATGCCAACAACTACCCTTCTGCAGAGACAGAGACAGAGACAGAGACAGAGACAGAGACAGTGACAGTGACAGTGACAGTGACAGTGACAGTGACAGTGACAGTGACAGTGACAGAGACAGAGACAGAGACAGAGACAGAGACAGAGACAGAGACAGAGACAGAGACAGAGACAGAGACAGAGACACAGAGACACAGAGACACAGAGACAGAGACAGAGACAGAGACAGAGACAGAGACAGAGACAGAGACAGAGACAGAGACAGAGACAGAGACAGAGACAGAGACAGAGACACAGACACAGACACAGACACAGACACAGACACAGACACAGAGACAGAGACAGAGACAGAGAGAGAGAGAGAGAGAGAGAGAGAGAGAGAGAGAGAGAGAGAGACACGGAGAAATTAGTCTACCAAAAGGATATCATAGAAAGAGTTCATATTTATTATACAGCTCAGGGTGATTGTTTAGTAGAGATCAGAGAAGTCCTGCAGTGTCACTGAACAAATAGAAAATGTTTTGAGTTCGTGGAAATGACAAAAGTCAGACAGCACTAATACATTCGTCAGACATACGAATTCTCTGTATTGAAATAAAAGTAGAAAATAAATTCTTTACAGTCTGGTAGTTAGAGTTAACCTCACTTGATATAAAACGAAGATATTATTATAAAAAAAAAAAAAAAATGTACAGTATGGTAGTGAGCGTTCTGTGGCACTAACCTTCCTCTCTTTAAGGACCCTGTGATCGTGTATTAGACTTGGTGGCTTCGGATTCCTCCTGACTATGCCACGAAACAAGCTCCTTCAATATAGTTGGTGTTTCGTGGCGATATATGAAGGACTCACTAACCTACAATTTTCTGGCTACATCACCGGATCCCGTTAGTACTGTACGGTGTAACTGATTCCTCCAAACTATTCTAAGCAACAGGATGCCATTATATCTATTCATTGGTCCTGTTTCCTCACATACCTTGGTGGAATCAAGGCACTCCACGATGATGGAGTTAAACAAGTTAAAGACCATCTCCCTGAACTATGACTTTATGGTTTGACGACACACTTTCGAGTTCTTATATATAACTTTTAATCTCTACTAAAAGAAAATATTACCGAGCGGAGTGAAACCAGCCAGTGAAAATGAGAAAGTTGATTTGTACCTTACGATCCCTTCAGTGACAAGCGTGTAATTCGGAGGCGAGAAGAGAAAGAGAACACTAACCCGTGACAATGTATAATGGTTGGCGAGTAGAATAGAGTAGAGCAGAGGGAGGGAGGGAAGCGTTACACCAAACACTGAAATCGGCAATTTTTGATATCGGCACGTACAGACACTTTGGCCTGCAATATCCTGGAAATTTTATTGCAATGTGGTCACGGTAATAGAGTTGCTGCTGCTACTGGGGAGGGGGGAGGGGGGAGGGGGAGGGGGGAGGAGAGGGGGGAGGAGAGGGGGGAGGGGAGGGGAGGGGGAGGTGGAGGGGTAGGGGGAGGGGGGGGCGAAGGGTGTACGAATTTCGGTTTCATGGCACATTCACTTACTTCAGCACGACGTAAAATTTCTGTGGTGTACAACAGAACAATAACTTATCATTTGTGAAAACAGGGCAGCTCCATTTAATACATTGCAACACCATAGACACAGGGCATATTTTTATAATACATTGCAACACTATAAACACAGAGTAGCTCTATCTGATACATTGCAACATAATAAACACAGAACTGCTTTTTATAATACATTGCAACACCATAAACACAGAGTAGCTCTATTTGATACATTGCAACACTATAAACACAGAGTAACTTTATCTGATACATTGCAACACCATACACTATAAACACAGAGAAGCTCTATTTAAATACATTGCAACACTATAAACACAGGGCATCTTTATTTAAAACACTGCAACACAATAGATATAGGGAAGTATTATCTAATCCATTGCAACATCATAGTTTCAGGGCAGCATTATTTGATACATTGCAACACCATAAATAGTGACGATAACAGTATGGAAAGATCATGACGTAAACATTTTTTTTTTTTTTTTTTTGCAGGAAAGTAAATATAATTCAAAGCAACTTATCTCAATACTAAACAACGCTTATGTGAAAGGTAGAGAAAGTTTTTGAGACGGAAAAGAAAATATCAACTCAAGAAACAAATAAAATACACAAAACTATTAATACAAAAAAAAAAAAAAAAAAAAAAAAAAAAAAAATTGTGAAATACCATAATGCCCCAGAAAAATTAATGCATGAATTTCCCCAACAACTCAAACTATAAAGAATCTCAACACCGGAAAAATATATAATTATAGTGTCAACAAATGAAAAGTAGTATCAATCATTAAATGGAGGCAGATTGAACGGATTCTAATTTCTCCAAACTATATCAGGAATAAAAAAAAAAAAAAAAAAAAAAAAAAAACAACCTCAATATTAATACCAGAGAAATGGTTTTGTGAAATAGTTAGGAAGAAATGGTAGCTCTCTAAATCTCACTCACAGTAATAACTTTTTTTTATTTTTTTATAATGTAATATACTAAAAGCCTGAGCGAAGGAAAAAAAAAAAAGTAAGGAGAAAAGTAAAAAAAAAAAAAAAAAAGTAGAAATGGAAAAAATAATTAACAATCAATAAAGAGAAAGAGGAATGGAAGCCTTGACTGTATTAGTTAGTTATTAAGTGTTGGTAAATGTACGTACTTAATTAATTCAGAAATGTCGACATTCTGTGAGTCACATATTACAACACACATATACTGTAATTATGGGTTTAGCAAGAGACACTCCACAATATATTAAAACGCACACACACACACACACACACACACACACACACACACACACACACACACACACACACATAAAAAAGAAAACAAAGAAAAAAAGAAAAAAGAAATACACACACACAAACAGAAAAACAAAACAAAGCACACACACACACACACACACACACACACAAAAAAAACAGAAAGCACACACACACACACACACACACACACACACACACACACACACACACACACACACACACACACACACACACACACACACACAAACTAAAACACAAAAAACAAAACTAAGCACACACATACACACAAACTCACACAAAAACAAAACAAAGCACACACACACACACACACACACACACACACACACACACACACACACACACACACACACACACACACACACACACACACACATTTTGTTGTTTGGATAGCGACACACACACCTGAAACTTGTACACCTGTTCCCTCTTTGACGATACACACTTACACTCTCACGGTCAACACACACATTACACTAACAACACACACACACACGACTTGCTGCTCATTCAATTATAATATCCCCCTCCCCACACACACACATACAGTCAGTCATACATACACACACACACAAGCACACACACACTGTCATACATACAAACATACAATCACATACACACAGATGTACACAAACACATACACACACATGCAAAGTCACAAACATAGTCACACACAGATACTCTTTTTTTTTTTCTCTCTCTCTCTCTTTTTCTCACACACACACACACACACAAAACACCAAGCAGCACAGGTATAACACACACACACACACATAACACCAAGCAACACAGGTATAATACAACACACACACACACACACACACACACACACACACACACACACACACACACACACACACACACACACACCTGCTTCCAAAACGTACACACACCCTCTGCTACACACACACACACCCACACACACACACCTGCTTCCAAAACGTACACACACCCACACATGCTTCCAAAACGTACACACACCCTCTGCTACACACCTGTTTCATAGCAATTAACAAATCCCCGCTTCCTGAGCTCATTCCTGTATTGGTTTATTGATTCTGAGTTGGCCTGGCCTGATCTGCAATGTGTTGTGTATTGTATTGTTAATTCTGTGAGGAAGTTATGTATTTGGTTCCATTTATTTGTTTCTTTCTTTATGTGTCTGTTTGTCGGATTTTCTGTTTGTTAGAAGCCTTACGCAAAAACAGAAATCAGGAAGTGTGTGTGTGTGTGTGACAGGAACCCCCCAAAATCACCACCATCACCACAACAACAACAACAACAACGACAACACCACCACCACAACCAACAACAACAACAACAACAACAACAACGACAACACCACCACCACAACCAACAACAACAACAACAACAATACCCAGACATGCACACACCAACAGAGAGAGAGAGAGAGAGAGAGAGAGAGAGAGAGAGAGAGAGAGAGAGAGAGAGAGAGAGAGAAAGAGACCGGTTAACACAGCATAACACCGAAATGGCTCGTGAGTAATACTGAAATGATTTACTCAGTATTTGGAGGTCTTATCTGGTGTTCTATATTTTTATGTTTATTTTTCTCTCGTATGAATCTTTTAATTTTTGTTTTTTTCTCGTTTGAATCTTTTAATTTTTGCTTTTGTCTTGTATATGAATCTTTTAATTTTTGTCTTTCTCTCGTATGAATACATATATAAATTAAACTTTTGTTATTTTATTTGTTGCTAGGGGATTAATTTTTTTTCTCCTACTATGCTGGTATTCTTCTGTCTGTCTGTTTGTCTGTCTGTTTGTCTGTCTATCTCTTTCATCTTAATTAATCTCTTTCTTTCAGTTCTTCTCTTCACAATCATAATCCTTCCTGTATTTCTATCCGTGTTGTTTTTAATACGTACTCCTGTTCTTCCCTGTTTTCCTCCTTCGCATTTATTAATCTTCCTTTTCCTCTTCCTGCTTTATTTTACCCCCTTTTGGTTTTAATATATTATTTTCCTTCACCTGTCTTTCTTCTATTTATTTATTCCTATTAATCTACCTACTTGATTATCACCCATTTTTAGCTATTATCTCTGTCATTTCAGCATTTATTTTTTCTCTTTCTGTCTCTCTGTCTCTCTGCCCACCTACGAGCCACACCTACACGTG
>JAWQEG010004097.1:37500-41388 GCA_033782935.1 Petrolisthes cinctipes
CTTTATCTGTTACAGTCCTTTATGTAATTCACTATAGTACCGAGAAGCTGATCAAGGGATGGAAGTGAATGATGGCGATTATATTAAAAGCATACAAAATAAATATGCGAGAAGAATGTTAGGTCGAGGAATGTGATGATTAGATTTACATGTTGGATAGGAAGATGAAGAAATATAGGGGAAGGAGGAAGGGGAAATGGTAAGAGATTGAGGTGTAATAGAAAGAAGTGAGATTAGGAACAAGGGGAAGAGCAGATTATAAGAGAGATACTTGTGGAAACGAAAGATAACAGGTAGAGGGGTGGGATGGAATACACAACGTTAAGATTTATGGGATAGGGGGGCGAGAAGGAAACTACTACAAATGAAAATATTGATAGAAAGGAAAGAAGAAAGGAAAGGATGAGAGGAGGAGTGAGAGAGGGAGGTAAGGGAAGAAATTGAAGTAGTTTTTTCAGTTTCTCTTGCATTGAGATTGCACATAATAATAATAATAATAATAATAATAATAATAATAATGATAATAATAATAATAATAATAATAATAATAATAATAATAATAATAATAATAATAATAATAATAATAATAATAATAATAATAATAATAATAATAATAAAAAAAAAAAAAAAAAAATTCAGTAAGGTAATAATAATAATAATTGGTAGCGCAAGAAAGAGAGAGAGAGAGCAAAAGAGAGAAAGGGAGAGAGTAAGTGAGCAAAGAAGAGAGCAAAAAAGAGAAAGGGAGAGAGTAAGAGAGCAAAGGAGATAGCAAAAGAGAGAAAGGGAGAGAGTAAAAGAGCAAAGGAGAGAGCAAAGGAGAGAGAGCAAAGGAGAGAGAGAGAGAGAGCAAATGAGAAAGCAAAAGAGTGAGAGTGAGAAAGAGAATAAAATAGAGCAAAAGAGAGAGAGCAAAAGAGTGAGAGAGAGAGAGAGAATAAAAGAGAGCATAAGAGAGAAAGGGAGAGAGAGAGAGAGAGAGAGCAAAAGAGAGCAAAAGAGTGAGAGAGAGGAAGAGAGGAAGAGAGCAAGAGAGAGGAAGAGAGAGCACACCTTACCGTCGTGTTTTGGTGCAGTTGTGATGATGAATGGTTATGAAGCAAAGGAGATGGCGGTGTAAAGGTGATCTGTGGCCCAGGTGTGAGTTCATTACACACGTGGGAGTCCCAGATACACCAAAACACACACACACACACACACACACACACACACACACACACACACACACACACACACACACACACACACACACACACACACACACACACACACACACACACAAACAAACACACATACATACCCAAACATAAAAAAAACACAACACACACATATAAAAAAAAAGGACACACACACAAACATACATACATACAAACAAACACACACACATGCACACACAAACACACACACACACACACATTATCCCCAGTGAGGTTCTTATCGTAAATAGATGCCAATTAATTAAGTTTGGCACTCATTATGTCCTTGTAACTCTATAATTATAAGCAGATACTATTCAAGATGGGTATTCATTTAATTCTTAGCTTTGTGTAACTTCATTTAACCAGATAATTTATGACTTTAGGTGAGTATTTCTTTTAGTCCTTAGCTTCCAATAAAGGTATTAGAAGTGGATGTGAGTATATGCTGCAGAATCTCCCTATGTTATTATTTCTATTTCTTTAGATATCACTGGGTAGAATCAATAACAAACATAAGGCCATTCCAATGAACCATTATCATTATGTGAGGTTCTTGCCCTCTAAGCACAACGGGTGTTTTTTTTTTTTTTTTTTTTTTAGCAGTATAGACATTTCAGCCCAACACAGTATAGAACATTTCATTACAGGTGGGTAACAACAAACCTTATAATTAAATATGTATAATGAATTCCTATGGTTTTTGTACACTACCCAACCTTTCTCTGTCTCATCCTCACCCACACATTCCAACAACAACAACACACACAACACACTACCGCTACAATGACTACAAAAGGAGTTCTTAATTATGATTATATTTTGCATTTTTTAACACACCCGACAAAGGAAGGTGAAAAAATGGATGATGTGTATGACTCTTTCCACCCCTACCAAAAGGAGAATGAAATCACCTACGCAGCTACACAACTTACATACGAATGCTTTTGGTAATAAGAGTTAGTTCCGTATACTTGTCCTTTTTGCTTATTACTCATTTATTACGGCACAACCAAACACCATCATAGCACAAAACACAAAGCGTAAACATCTCGCCCCACATCAATAAGTCTCTCTTTCTCTTGTTCTACAAATAATTCACAGATTGTATTTTTCGTGATGTGATTGTTTGTTGTTTGGGTAAATTTGATTAAGTTTCTTGCATTACACACACCCACACACACCTAAGAACACAAATCCGACCTTGTTCTCACGTACTGTACATACATACACACACACACACACACACACACACACACACACACACACACACTCTCTCTCTCTCTCTCTCTCTCTCTCTCTCTCTTTCTCTTTCACTCACTCTTTCTCTTTCTCTCTCTCTCACACACACACATAAACACACGAACTCTCCCAAACGCATATTCACACATACACACACTCACACACACTAGTCACAAACAAACCACAAATATTCTATAAATCTCCGTTAGTTTCTAAATGACTGCTTTTCTACTGATAACACAGAGACGATGATCACCACCAAGCATACATAATGGGACTGTTGAAAAAAAGAAAAAAACAACACACACACACACAACAACGATACTATTGGCTTTAACATTAGGAGGTTCCAGTCCTGATTCACCTATCAATCTCCTGGAAAAGAGTACCGTACAATTATTCCTTTGGTAGGGTAATTTCCATAGGTTGTGTGTGTGTGTGTGTGTGTGTGTGAATGAATGTGTATGAGTGTGTATGTTTGTATGTGTGTGTGTGTTTGTGTTTGTTTGTATGTATGCATGTGTGTGTGTATGTATGTTTGTGTTTGTTTGTATGTATGTGTGTGTGTGTGTGTGTGTGTGTGTGTGTGTGTGTGTGTGTGTGTGTGTGTGTGTGTGTGTCTGTGTGTGTATGTATGTCATTTTTTTTATGTTCCAACACTGAACATAGGCTTCATTGAGCTGCTATTCACACACACACACACCACACACACACACACACACACACGTCAGGCCTCCGAACTGGTACCCAGCCACAGAGGGAGGGAAGTGAATGTAGTTCCCAAATACTGCAGCTGTTATGGTACCAGAGGTGGCCTTTCAGTTAGTGCCTGAAACTCAAAGCCAGCCCTCACCTGAGAGGAATCGATCTCCAGACCTATAGGTTACGAGTTCAGAACACTAACCACTCGGCCACCTCCCGTGTGTGTGTGTGTGTGTGTGTGTGTGTGTGTGTGTGTATGTGTGTGTAGGTATGTATGTGTATGTGTGTGAGAATGACTGCATGTGTGTGTGTGTGTGTGTGTAGGTATGTATGTGTACGTGCGTGAGAATGACTGCCTGTGTGTGTGTGTGTGTGTGTGTGTGTGTGTGAGAATGACTGCATGTGTGTGTGTGTGTGTGTGAGAATGACTGCATAATTATGTGTGTGTGTGTGTGTGTGTGACTGATTTTGAATACGGTTGTTGTTGGAAGCGGATCTCACGTTACTTCCATGCAGCAAGCCTTTCAGTCCACTCATCTGACCCGAACATAAAATTAGCCGTGAAAGTGAACCCCATTAGCAGAACCCATTTTACTTGGCCCAGTTCCGTACCTGTAGGAGGGGCGGCGCGGGACGGGGTGAGGTGGGGGCGGAGAGCGAAGGGGAGTGGGGGAGCTGAGAGAGGAGGGGGGGGAGGCTGGGAGAGGCGGGGCGAGTGCAGGCGAGTGTTTGGGGGTCAGAGAGGATA
>JAWQEG010004098.1:0-17500 GCA_033782935.1 Petrolisthes cinctipes
GTATCTCTCATATGTCAGTTAGTTATTGTTTGATATTGTGTAAATTACAAAATACGTAACAGAGTTGCCTTCCGACGGTGCGAGTGGCAAACCAGGCCATATATTACAGTATATCAGATCACATGTAATATGATGTAAGAGTGAGAGTCGTTCACTTCCTCCCTGATCACCTGACAAAGTTGTAGGTACAGCCACAATCAAATAACCACCGACACTTTCCTTCCATCGTGCAAATAAATCAGTATCATATCAAAATATTATCATACAACACCTTACGTCAACTCAACCCCCTCAGTTATTATTATTATGAGGTGCTGCAAAATCATACACGTGTTGTTCTATATTACCAAGATATTTACTAAGATAGAAGTGAGGCGACAGGACTTTTGCCGTTGATTGTACAGTATATGCACCAACGTCTCTACCTTCACCTTTTATAAGGTTTTAAAAGATTTTGAACACATAATTGTGGTTATTTCGTGCCTCTCTTTGTAAACTTTGAGGAAGCAAGAAGAGGCCAGTGACAATATCCCCTCTTGTGGTTGCGAAATATCTGCGTTATCATCACTTGTCACTGGTCTCTGCCTCCCCAATATTTAATAATATATAAGTAGGCTATACAGTGTACACTCGCAATCCAAAATTTGTATCCACGTCTTGTTGAAGTTTCGAATAATTTTATATACTAGTGAACCAATTACAACGCTTATTCTGTTTCATATTTACTTGAGCTCGCTTAATATTCGATCAGGCTATTCGAAACAAATCCGGAGACATATTTTGGATTGCGAGTGTACAGCTCGACCTCAGGACTGTGGTCTCTCAGTATCCTGTGACTCTTGTGAGGCCACGAGATTATTGAGTGAAGCTACGAGATGTTGGTTGTGTGCTTCACGTGTGATGCTCAATAAGAAGATGATTTAGGGCTTTATGCGCGAGAGGTCCCGGGTTCGATTCCCGGGTCAATAGAATTGTTGGACAATTTTCCCAGCCCCCTATGTTCCTGTTCATCTAGCAGTAAGTAGGTACCCTGCTGTAAAAACAAGGATTGCAACCTTGTAGGCTGGGGGAATATATGTTGATGTAACAAGACTGACTGCCTTAATAACCAACACCATGAGTCGATAGGCATAAACCCCTAAATCTTCTTTTCTTTTCAATCCATTTGCTATGTGTATGCTGTCTCTCCTCTCTATCACCTTCTCCCTCACCCTACCTACCTACCTACAGGGTCTTCTTGACACGTGGCAATTCAGGTCAAGAAATATTCAGTCGTCTATTTCATTCTTATATTTCATTCTTGTATTTCATTCAATTGTCCCTCTTTTCTTTCTAATACCTTCCTGCTTTCTGTCACAAATCTCTATCACCTTTTTCTGGCACTATATGACCTCTCTGTTATGGCGCCTAATATCAATCAATGCTGTCTCACCTCTCTATCACCTTTTTCTGGCGCTATATGACTTCGCTGTTATGGCGCCTAATATATATCAATCAATCAATCAATCATTCAATTCTTCTATTTCATAATCATTTCACCATACAGTGTTGCCAAAGGGTTGACAAATATGAAGTTAATAATAATTATATATTCTCTATATTGTGTAGTTTTCTTCCGACACCACATTGATTAATTAATTATGCGTACAAAGAAAATATACGACGAAGTAAAAAGCTTTGTGTATCCCATTGTCTTCACCATAATAATAATAATAATGATAATGATAATGATACTGATAATAATAATAAAAAAAAAAATAATAATAATAATAATAATAATAAAAATAAAATAAAATAAAATAATAAAAAACAACAACAACAACAACCACCGCCACCGCCACCGCAATGGCTGGTACTGTAGTATTGAACGTTATATTCGACGAAAACAATCTCCATTACTCAGCTCCCATTTCATTTGTTTTTTCAATGTGAATATAGCGACGAAGATTGTTTTCGTCGAAGATAAAGTTTAATGCCACCAGTCTAAGTGACATCTCATCCTTTTATTAATCCTCATTTTTTAATCTTTATTTTTGTCCTCATTTTTAATCCACTTCTTTTAACCCTAATCTTTAATCCTAATCTTGAATACTAACCTTTAATTCTAACCATTAATCATCATTTTTTAATCATCATCTTTAACTCTAATCTTTAATCTTCATTTTTAATCCTCATCTTAAACCTCACTTTTTAATCCTTATATTTTAATCCTCATCTCTAATCCTAATCTTTAATCCTAATCTTTTAATACTAATTTTTAATCCACATCTTTAACCCTAATCTATAATCCTCATCTGTTAATCCCCATCTTTCGTCCTCATCTTTTAATCCTCATATTTAATCCTCATCTTTAATCCTCATCTATAATCCATTTTTTTTAAACAGAAAATAAAATTACCAAAACTTGGGATATTCTCTTGTTGCCATGAAACAGACGACCTTTATGTTTCATTAAGGTGGTAATTCTTTTTTGTTACATTGGAGATCCTTGATTCCTCCAGAGTATGCCAGGAAACAGGACCAGAAGAGCAAAAATAATGGTGTTCTGTTGTTGCTTGGAATAGTTTGGAGGATTCATTTGCTCCAGATTTACCAACACAAAACTTCCCCATTAATAATCATGGAGGAATCAGTAACTCACCATTATACCCTCAAAAGGAACTCTTGATAATTATATAGTATGGAAGTACGGTGTTGGCAAATCTGAAGAAAATAAGGTATTTATTGAAAGAATTACCGTTTCGTAGCAGTGTTGCCAGATCCGGTTAGGTCCCAGTATTTTGCCCTGGTCATTTTCTGTACTTTACCACGGTTATTTCCCGGTAATTTGCCGAGGTTATGTCCCGGTAGTTAGCCCAGGTTAGGTCCAAGTAGTCTGCTGTGGTCTAGGTTAGGTTAGGTAAGGTCAGGTAATTTCAAATTTCATTTGAATATGCCCTATCTTGGAAATGGGGCAATTGCGGAGGAAATGCCATAGAAGAAAATAGTTTTAGAATGGTCTAAATAAGTGAGTAATGAAGGTAGAAAATAGTCTTAGAATTGTCGAAATAACTGGGTAATGAATGTAGAAAATAGTCTTAGAATGGTCTGAATAAGTGGGTAATGAAGGTAGAAAATAGTTTTAGAATGGTCTAAATAAGTGAGTAATGAAGGTAGAAAATAGTCTTAGAATTGTGTAAATAGGTGGGTAATGAAGGTAGAAAATAGTCTTAGAATGGTCTAAATAAGTGGGTAATGAAGGTAGAAAATAGTTTTAGAATGGTCTAAATAAGTGGGTAATGAAGGTAGAAAATAGTCTTAGAATGGTCTGAATAAGTGGGTAATGAAGGTAGAAAATAGTCTTAGAATGGTCTAAATAAGTGGGTAATGAAGGTAGAAAATAGTCTTAGAATGGTCTGAATAAGTGGGTAATGAAGGTAGAAAATAGTCTTAGAATGGTCTAAATAAGTGGGTAATGAAGGTAGAAAATAGTCTTAGAATGGTCTGAATAAGTGGATAATGAAGGTAAAAAATAGCCTTAGAATGGTCTGAATAAGTGGGCAAATGGAGGTAGAAAATAGTCTTAGAATGGTCTAAATAAGTGGGTAATGAAGGTAGAAAATAGTCTTAGAAAGCGTCTGTCTAAATAAGTGGGCAATGAAGGTAGAAAACCCGTACGCCATAACAGCAATTCTTTCAATATTTATCGATAATAATTCCTCCATACAATTCCAAGCAACAGGCCACCTATATGTGTGTTCTCCAGGTAATATTCAGGTTGGACATGGACTTTCCCTTGGCGGGTCATTACACGGCGTGCAGTTACATGACCTCGCCTGACCTGGTGACACGTGGTGACCCCCGCCTCCTGGGCCCGCCTGACCTCCGTGTGGCCTCCGCTGCTGCCCTCCACGCCGCACCACGACCTGACCTCACCGTCAAACACGAATTGACCAGGTGAGATGATGCTACACGAATCAACCAGATGTTATTGTCAAGGAGGTGCGGGAATAAGGGGACACACTTGAGTGGGAGGGGGTTTAGGGGGGTGTGGGGGTTTATGGGAGGAGTCGGGTGGGTTTGGGGGGCTGCGGGAGTAGGGGGATAGGCTTGTGGGGGTGGGAGGGGAGGGTTAGGAGGGTGCGGGAATACGGGACAGGCTTTCTACCCCCCCCCCCAAGCCAGTCCCCCTATTCCCGCACCCCCACCCCCCAACCCCAAGCCTGTCCCCCTATTCCCGCACCCCCACCCCCCACCCCAAGCCTGTCCCCTTACTCCCGCACCCCCTTAAGTTGTCATTCATTGAGGGACCTTTTAATGTAGTAAGAACATTGAAGGTAAATGAGTCCTTTAAGGGGAAATTTTGTGTTGGTAATTCTGGAGCAACTGAATTCCCCCAAACTATTCCAAGCAACAACAGAACACCATTATTTTTGCTCCTCTGGTCCTGTTTCCTAGCATACTTTGGAGGAATCAAAGCACTCCATTGTAACTAAAGCGAATTACTCCCTTAATTAAATATTGCCACGATTCGACACACACACGTTTATGGAAGGAGCTTTTTTTCGTGGTATGTTCAGGAGGAATCAGAAGCCTTCAATTTTCTTCATACACGAACACAGGGTCCTTAAGGGCAGATTCTCTTGTTGGTGAATAGGAAGGTCTATGATTTCTCCTAACTATGCCAGAACACAGACGCCTTCAATGGTTCTTAGTAGGGGATCTGTCTCTTGGCATAGTTTCGAGGAATCAAAGACCTTCTATTTCACCAACAAAAGAATTTCCTTGGTGGTTAATTGAAGGGCTACTGATACCTTGATTTTTTTTTTTATCTTTCGACACTGGACATAGGCTTCATCAAGCCCGTTACCGTGGCCCAGGTCAACTGCTACTCACACACACACACGTCACGACTTCCGAACTGGTACCCAGCCACAGAGGGAGGGATGTGAGGGTTATTCCCAAATACTGCAGCTGTTATGGTACCAGCGAGGGTGTTTTACGACGTTCGGTGACCTTATAGTTAGTGCCTCAAACTCAAATCGGAAGAGTAAATATTCTCAGGCCCTCATCTGAGAGGATCGAACTCCCGGCCTCTAAGTTATGCGTCCAGAACACTAACCACTCGGCCACCTCCCCTCTGATTAATGGGCTAATACACTTTTGGTATTTTAGAGGGCCTTGACTCCTTCATAATATGCCAGGAAACAGGACCAAATTAACAATTATAATGGTGGCTGGCCTGTTGCTTGGAAGAGTTTCGAGGTATTAGTTGCTTCAGATATACCAACAAAACTGTACTGCCCCTTTCACCTTTATAATGTAGAGAGATATTACAGATAATAATTTTCATTTTTATCTTTAGCTTTCTTTTCCTGAGTTCGTTTACAGATATAATTTTTAATTACAATAAGTTCAATTACAAATTTTTCAGAGATGGAAAGGTCAGCATAAAAATATAATTAAGGGGACAGTATACTTTTTTTTTTTTTCATAAGAGCTTCTTGATTCCTCCAAAGTAGTGCCAGGAAACATTATTTTCTAGCTTAGCAAAAA
Organism: Petrolisthes cinctipes; assembly: GCA_033782935.1. Classification (NCBI taxonomy): domain Eukaryota; kingdom Metazoa; phylum Arthropoda; class Malacostraca; order Decapoda; family Porcellanidae; genus Petrolisthes; species Petrolisthes cinctipes. The sequence goes on from JAWQEG010004098.1 coordinate 5,536, forward strand.
TGGTGGTGGCCTCTTGCTTATAAGTGGTTGATGGAATGATTCAGAAACTTTGTTGGTATTGACGATGGCGTAGTACTGGTACACTTGAGCTTGTAAATTCGCGACCACGTACTGTTTTTGTCGACCTCAGGAATACGTAAACACCACTGTGACATCAAGGGCTCGTCACAACTGCAATATTTAGTACACTAATATTAATCTTAGCACCAAATTTTTCTAGTAATGTTATTTGCTAATACGTGAATCAATCAGAAGAACAATGCCTACGCTGTGTTCAGAATTGCGACAATTTTGGATGGAATGTTACGTATATTAAGGTCCAAAGTTATTTATAGGGATCATAAGTATGTAATGGAAAAGGGAACATACATTTCCTTTTGTATTTACATACTTATGGTCCCTACAAATAGTTGTGGAAGATAATACAATTAATGTTTCATCAAGATTTGTTGCAATTCATATTTTGGCAACTGTATGTAATATGTATGTACTGTATGTATGTATGTATGATTTGAGTACCGATGCCGTGTTTACGATTTCCTGAGGCCGACTGTAAGTACAGTATATATATATATATATATATATATATATATATATATATATATATATATATATATATATATATATATATATATATATATATATATATATATATATATATATATATATATATATATATATATATATATATATATATATATATATATATATATATATATATATATATATATATATATATATATATATATACATACATACATACATACATACATACATACACATACACATACACATACATATATATATATATATATATATATTTTTTTTTTTTTTTTTTTTTTTTTTTTTTGCGCAATGGCGTCAAACAATTGATGGGCTACAAAACATAAGGGTTGACAAGATACTTGAAGATATAATGGCCACGGACACACACACACATACACATGCACCCACACAAACACACACACCCACACACACACACACATACACACACTCAAGTAAACCTAACAAAGCGAAACACGAGAATACAGACGAATAATTTCCTTATAAACTATTTAAATCCACCAAAAGGAGGGTGGCGTACCAGAAGTTCCTCCCCAACATGGTATGGCTCAGCAGGTGTCCATAAAGTATATCAAGCGGCAGGCCCCGGGGCAGCAAGTGTTGAACAGTGGAGTAGGCCCATGGAGGTAGTATACGTGGAGGCGCCATGGCTCACTAATCCAGGGGAGTAAATTGAAGCCGCCGAACTGTCATTTTCGGCGCCTTCAATATGGCGGACACCAAGATATGTTTCAGTAAAAGTGGACTTCTGACCTGACATACAAAGGTATGCGCCATCTTGAAGGCGCCGGAAATGGCAGATTGGTGGCTTCACAAATCAGGTCCTACTGGCGACTCCACCTATACTACCTCCATGAGTAGGCCAGACAATAATGTTCTATAGTGTTAGCACGACTCGCTCGACACAAGCAACACTCAGTGAAGGGAGGCTCACCTTCCATTCCGGCAACCTGCCAAGGCAGCCGGTAGCCATACCTCAAACGAGCAGAGACTACATTATGCCTCCGAACCATGAGGCCCCGGCGACGGTAGGAATATTTTTGACGCCAGACAGACTCGTAGTGGGTGATGGAGATGCTGAAGGGCCTCTCTGCATCCCTGCGCCGCCGTACAAGGAGGAGAGCAGCGTAGCGGACTCTAGAGAGGTAGCAAATTAGGTAGAGAGGACGTCCAACACCACGATACCTAGATGTTAATGTCATCTGTGGTAGTAACACTGTGTGGGGAAGGTGTCATTGTAGGCGACAGACTGTACAAATCATGTCGTTCTACTATGTTCCATCTACTCTGATTCCTCCCCAATCAATGTTACCAGCTCAAATCACATAAACGTCTAGGTACTGTACGTGGTCACGAATTTACGAGCTCGAGTGTACAACGACTCCATAAACACACTAAGCAGCCATTGTCAACACCACGGATAACTCTAGTGATATCAAAACTACCATCTCATTTGGTGACAAAACAATTTGCTACAAATGGATCATATTGTTGTTTTGGTATTGGAGGTTGGTTAAGAGCATGGAGATAGTATAGGTGGAGTCGTCATGGCTCACTAATCCAGGGGAGTAAAGTGAAGCCGCCGAACTGTCATTTTCGGCGCCTTCAATATGGCGGACACCAAGATATGTTTCAGTAAAAGTGGACTTCTGACATGACTTCTGACCTGACATACAAAGGTATGCGCCATCTTGAAGGCGCCGGAAATGACAGATTGGTGGCTTCACAAATCAGGTCCTACTGGCGACTCCACCTATACTACCTCCATGGTTAAGAGAGTGTACGAGAGTGAAGTGTAGGGACGGAGGGGGAGGGGCAGACCGAGAGTGAGGTGGAAGGATGGAGTTGAGAGGTATGTGAAGGAGGAGGGACGCCAGTTAATTAACGGGGAACAGGGGTTCATGGAGGTGATTCATTTGTGGCCATCCCTTCGCGGATTAATTAAGGCATCTGGCAATAGATAGATAGATAGATAGATAGATAGATAGGTATTGGAGAAGTCAGTCACAGCAATTTGCCATTAAGCTTGTAGAACTCTTCGTTTTCTTTGCAAGTTGGTAATTTTCCTTATCTAGACGTAAGACTAGGAGTAAAGCAACTATAGAACTGGGAAGTGTCGAGGTGGGGTGGGACTTATTTGTGAATTAATCATCTTAATTAATTAACTTGGAAATCGTCTCCTTCATACACAAACTGCTTAAGTCAGTTTTTGTTTCTGCTTGTAATATTTTGATTCTGTCATAAGATGTGGTTTAGACAAAAATCCAGAAATCGATGTTGAAAATTTCTTAGGCCATTTGTTTATGAGGGTAATGAAATAAAACTTTCAGATCAGAGCTGACTCGGCGACTTGAGTGCCGAGCACCTCACCAGGACTTCACACCTCGATCAGACACCACTACCAGACCAGATAACACTAGAACCGACATCAACAAAACCGACAACACTAGATCCGACACCACCAGGGCAGACTTCCTTCCCGTGGAGTTGCGCGCAGCAGAACTGGTAAGGCGGGATCTGCGCACTGGTAAACTGCGCACCCACGAAAGGTTATCGGGTCACAACCACCACCACCCCCACCGGGACGATATTATAAGGCCAACCACGGGGCTCAAACTTGGTGGGGTAAGTACTCGACCCTCAGACATAGAGAACGACCCCACATTCGTTGTTCTGGCGGACTCAAACGCTGGCAGTTCTAGTAGGAGGACCAGGTTGGTATGGACTAAAACCATATATCAAAACATTCATAAACAATTTGCCTATGTTCTTTTTCAACTTATATTATTATGATTCAATTATAAGGTGTGATTCAGGCAGACATTCAGAAATCTAAGAACAATTACGAGGACGGTTATTTGACAACTGCAAAGAGCCAGTGTTCTCACATCTCAAGTCTCCATTTCAACCATTTGCCTTAGATTGCACAGCCAGGGAGTATTATCTCTTACACTTATGTGCTTGAGTTATTCCAGCTCGAGAATTGATAGTTCATGTATAGCTTAAACGCTGAAACTTAATAAAGTTTTGAAAAGAATAGGGAAGTATGACGGTGGGGGTTGGAAGGAAGGAGGATAGAAGGGTAAAATGAAAGAGACAGGAGAGGCAAGATGAATAAATAATTAAAATAAAAAAAGAATAAGTGAAGCCCCCTTCACACATTCACAATATCCATCCCTTATCTATTACACTAGTACTACGAACACTATTAGCAACTCTGTCGGGATGGACATAAATGCGTGGCCGGGGAGCATATTATCCAAGTCTGGAAGGGTATATGTCAGTGCTTGATTTGGTTAGGTTAATTAAGGTTAGGTCCAGTTTAGGTTAGGTTAGGTTAGGTCAGGTTAGGTTACGTTCATAATAGGTAAAATAAGCTGGGAAAGAGAATGAAACTATTTCAAAGATTATCCCATGGTTGGTTTTATCGTTATAACCCAAACGTTATTCTCCTTCCAACCGCCTCGATTTTGGCCCAGCAGTAAGCAGTAGCCCGCCAGACTTGGATAATATGTGGCTGGGGCTTCAGGTGAGAAAAGTCAAAGTAGTTCCCCAACTTTGACTTTGTTTTGCTGGGATCGAGAGAGCACCGTGGCCGTGACTAAGGAGGAGCGACGCCGCAGGAGACGAGCAACCATCAAGTACCGCACCGCTCATGCCTCCAGGGAACGCATGCGTGTCGAGGCCTTTAACGTGGCCTTCGCTCAGCTGCGTAAGTTGCTGCCCACGCTGCCCCCAGACAAGAAGCTCTCCAAGATTGAGATCCTACGTCTTGCCATCTGTTATATTGCTTATCTCAACCACGTCCTCGATGTATAGAATCAAGCTTAGGATCCTTCACTTTGAGGTCTAAGACTAACGTTATTTTTATTTGTTAATTTATTTATGAATCTATTTATATATTTATCATACCTCAACCTCTGGACTGTAGCTTGGCAGTAGCCCGTGACTCTTGTTAGGTCCCAAGATGTATACAGTACTGGTACTGATGTCCTACACCTCTGATACTGATGATAAAGTAAATGATCAACATACTCGTATTGCTTTGGATTCTTGGTACCGAGGTATGGAATCCGTACACTCTAAATGAAGTAGAATAATTCCTTTTCTTGGCACTGATGACATGATAGCATTCCCTTCTTCCTCTTCTAACCTAATAGAATGCATAAGTATGAATTTGTCTGATGTATTCGATGGAGTATAATTCTTTAATTGTTCTGGGACTGAGGTATGGAATCCGTACACTCTAAATGAAGTAGAATCATTCCTTTTCTTGGCACTGATGACATGATAGCATTCCCTCTTCCTATTCTAACCTAAAAGAAATAATAAATTTTGTAAGAGTTCGTCTGATGTAGTCGATGGAGTGTATGAATCTTTTCTTGGTGAAATGGAAGGACTCTGATTCTTCCACACTATACCAAGACACCTATCTCTTATTAGTGCCATTGAGGGAGTGTGTTTTCTTGCATTGTTAAGAGGAATCAGTAGGCTTTCAATTGTAGAAACAATTATAAAACCATAGAATCTCCCCTACAGGACCCTGTGGTCGTGTATCGGAATTGGAGGCTTTTTAGACTTCCTCCTGACATGCCACGAAACACGCTACTTCCATATAGATGATGTTTCGTGGCAAAGTTTGAAGGACTCATTAACCTCCAATTTTCTGACTACATCACGGGGTCCCTTAGGTGTTCAGGGATTATATATATATATATATATATATATATATATATATATATATATATATATATATATATATATATATATATATATATATATATATATATATATATATATATATATTATATATATATATATATATATATATATATATATATATATATCTATATATATATATATATATATATATATATATATATATATATATATATATATATATATATATCTATATATATATATATATATATATATATATATATATATATATATATATATATATATATATATATATATATATATATATCTATATATATATATATATATATATATATATATATATATATATATATATATATATATATATATATATATATATATATATATATATATATAATTTTCATTGTTATCTTTGTTTTCTTTCATAATATTACTGCAATTGTTTTCTTATATTTATTCATATATTCCTATCATCTTCCCACCATGTATCTGATAACTTCATGGTCTTTAGCGACAACGCTCCCCAAAGTGTTGGGGCTGGTACTAAAGGTGAATAAGGAACTTAAAAAATAATGTTTTGACGTTCTCATATGATATTATTTTTTTGAATAGTGTGTAGCTACTTCTAGTAAATTAGAAGATGGTACTTAATCTATTTATTTAAAAGTTTCCCAGCTAACCAACAGAGGGAAGCTGTCAAACGTTATTATTTTGGTCTGTACAAACCTGGCTATTGCTTCACGTCTAAGGCGTTAAAGCGAATATTTCTGTGCAATAGTAAGGTTGAAAGATGTTTACACTCGGTTAGTGCTGAGTTCAATTTATGTCAGTCAGTGTACAACTGGCTCCACTAATAACGAACACAGCTTCTGGTGAGTTTGGCTAAATGTGGCACCACTGTGTTTGATTACTTGTAGCAATAGTAAATGAATGGACAGAACTAACTCCTGTTATATTATCCATCATAAGGACGCTATGTAAACAAACACAGTGTTGCCACACTTCGCCAAACTCACCAGACGTTGTGCTCGTTATTAGTGGAACCAACTGTACAGACTGGTGAGGGCTGGTTATATCCAGAAATGAGGAATCTGGCATCCTCTACCACACCCTGGCCTGTTCTGTCTGTCTCCTTACTCTCATCCCTTCTGGGTAGCCGACGAGATCGCCCGATCGGGTGGCACAACAAGGAAGACTACAGACGGTGGGAATGCTGGCCCAGGGATACAAGCCCGTGAGCCAGCAGTCCCCTCGTCTGCTGCCTTCGAAGAAACTGATCTCACTATCACCCTGACTCCCATTCGGGGGTCCGAGCATCTGCGGTGCTTCGGTCAACCAGACTCGGGACTGCTCGGCCAGACAGTCTGGGGAACTACAACAACAACAACAACAACTGTACAGAAAGTTACGATAGCTCTGTATTGGGTTTCTGTCAAATTCGTTGGATATTAAAATCACTGTGAAAATAATGATAATAATAATAATAATAATAATAATAAACGGTTTTATTAAGGAGAGTGGCAGCCTGGAGCTGAAAATATACAGTTATAAATAGATGTACATATATAAATAAGAGTAATAGAAATAAACATAAAATATATACAAGGATATAAGGCAGTATATTGATTAAACTAGGTGTTGTTGAGTAGATGTACGATGGTGGGGATGGCACTGTTCTTATATCTATCAGTGCGGGCTCTTATAGGCTGTAGTTTGTTGGTGTGACGGAGTGCACGAGGTGGACGAGGTATTGTAGGTGGAAGGAAGTGTCGGTGACGTGGATGTTGTAGTAGTCCCTGGCCGAATGATAGTAGTGTCTGATGGTGGAGCTGACTGAGGGATAACATGTTGAGGGTGGAGAGAGCATTGTTGTACCCTGTGTACTCACCACCCAGTATTATTCTACCCGCCCTTTTCTGCACTCTCTCCAGTTGATGTTTCTGGGTGGTGTTAATAGAGAATGACCAGGCTGGTGACGCATAGGTAAGCTTGGGTAGTATGAAGGAGCTATAGATGGTACTGAGCTCCAACATGGGTGTCCCAAGTGACCTCAGTCGTCTTAACATGTAGAGACGGTACGAGGCTGACTTGACCGTGTTATTTCCATGTTCCTTCCAGTTGAGTTTGTGGTCGATGGTGATACCCAGAAGTTTGGTGGACTGAACTAACTGGAGAGGATGGTCACCCACAGTCAATGATGGTGGTTGTACTTGGGTGGTGGTGGTGTTGAAATGCATAACTACGGTCTTATCATGGTTGATGGTGACCTTGTTGACCGTAGTCAATACAGTCTGTCAAGCAGGAGCTCCATGACAGACAGATAAAAATAAAAGTGTAAATTCATCATGACCTAGAGCAAAGATTCATTATAATCATACAGTTGTATCAAATGAAATCAAACAGCAAACAAAAGCAAACAGTAAGAACTGAATTCAAGCTACCAAAAAACAAAAAAAAACATAAACAAATAGTACAAACAAAAGCATACAGTAAAACAGAATAAATAAGTAAAAACCAAAATTAATCAGTAGACCAAACCAAAGGAAACAGTAAACCAAAATCAAATTGAAATTAAATGAATATAAAACTCCAAGCAAAGTAAAAAAAAAAAAAAAAAAAAAAAATGTGTGTGTATTCCTTCGTCTGTGTGTGTCTGTGTGTTCCTTCATCTGTGTGTGTGTGTATTCCTCTGTGTATGTCTGTGTGTGTATATATATGTGTGTGTATGTGTGTGTGAATTTTTTCGAATGTGTATGTGTGTGTATTTCTTCTTCTGTTTGTGTGCGTGTGTATCTATGTGTGTGTGTGTATTCCAATGTGTGTGTGTGTGGCTACTCCTTCGTCTGTGTGTGTGTGTGTGTGTATTCCTATGTGTGTGTGTGTATTCCTTCGTCTCTGTGTGTGTGTGTATTCCTATGTGTGTGTGTGTGTGTGTGTGTGTGTGTGTGTGTGTGTGTGTGTGTGTGTGTGTGTATTCCTATGTGTGTTTGTGTGTGTATTCCTTCGTCTGTGTGTGTGTGTATTCCTTCGTCTCTGTGTGTGTGTGTGTTTATTTCTTCGTCTGTGTGTGTGTGTGTGTGTGTATCCTTCGTCTGCGTGTGTCTGTGTGTGTGTGTGTGTATTTCTTCGTTTGTGTGTGTGTGTGTGTATTCCTTCGTCTGCGTGTGTCTATGTGTGTGTGTATTCCTTCGTCTGTGTCACTGTGTGTGTGTGTCTGTGTGTGTGAGTGTATTCCTTCATCTGTGTGTGTGTGTGTGTATTCCTTCGTCTGTATCACTGTGTGTGTGTGTCTGTGTGTGTGAGTGTATTCCTTCGTTTGTGTGTGTGAGTATTCCTTCGTCTGTGTGTGTGTGTGTATTTCTTCGTCTGCGCCTGTGTGTGTGTGTGTATTCCTTTCGTCTGTGTATGTGTGTGTGTGTACTCCTTCGTCGATGTTTGTGTGTGTGTGTGTGTGTGTGTGTGTGTGTGTGTGTGTGTGTGTGTATTCCTTCGTCTGTGTTCTTACCTATTTGTTCTTACCTATTTGTATCTTTACAATCATCATATTTTTCTTGAAAGTTAAGTATGTTTTTTACACACACCATTTCTTCTGTAAATTTGTTCCATTCGTCTATTACTCTATTTGGAAAACTATATATATGTCAGTCAGAAAAGAAACCTTATTTATGTCTTCCTTATGTAAAAAGTCTGGAAAAAATTCAGTCAGTTAGCAGAGAACTTGATGTAAACATAGCCTTCAAATATACTTCTAGCATCAAAACCACTCTTGTAAGAAATAATGCCACTGTAGTATACAAAATTCCTTGCAAAGACTGTGACTTAGTTTATATAGGTGAAATTGGGAGATCTTTAGATGTTAGAATGAAAGAACATAAACGAGATATGACGAATTGTAACACAAATAATGCTAACTTTGTCCATGCATATGACAACTACCACTGTATTCATTGGAATTCTGGTAAAATGATAATTAAGTGCAACAATTTCAAGAAACGTAGAATATTAGAATCAGTATGTATACAACACTATAAAAAACTTTAACTTAAATGAAGGTATGTTCGAACTAGATCCATTAATGAGAGCACTAGTGGTCAAATCCACGGTATAATGACTAGAGAGGTATGCGCATGGCGGATATTATTGGAACCGCGGGCTTTCTCAGACCCTGTTGTGACGTCACGTAGTCAAGTAAACATCCTCGGTTGTATTGGTGTGGTAGATGTGATAGCTCTGCGTTTTTGACCCGTTTTTGCCTTAATTTATTTATATATTGACTCATCTGTGCCTTATGTGGAAACCAAGAATATGTGCAGTATATGGTTGCACACCTGCCAAAACCAGCAATCTGAAATATCATAAATTCCCCAGAAATGTCAGGAGGTGGTGCATGCAGCTGGGTGTTGTTTTTGAGTGTTTGGATGGACTGATGAGTGATTTGAGTATGGATATGTTTCTGGAGATTGGTTTGGGGTGGGCAGGGTGTAAGAGATGATAGTATTTGTGTATGGTATTGTGTACTGGGTGTTGTTTTGATGTTCCTTGGCATGTGTGGGTGTTGTGCCATGTAGTGTAGTGGATGGTGTGGGTTTGTGGAGGCTGCAGCAAGTGTTTGTGTGCCTCTCATGTCAAGATGATCCTTGATTTTGAGGACTGGTTTCATGGTGTAGGTGGTCTGTAGGTATGGTAGCTGTGCAGCCTGTGATTATCTTTAGGACTTTATTCTGTATGGTCTGTAGGGTGTTGTGATGAGTCTCAGTGAGGTTTGAGGCCCTGGCAGGGCTTGCATAATCCATCACTGATCGAATATATTGTTTGTATACTGGTTGTGGTTTCTTTATTGTGTCCAAATGTTGTGCTGGCAAGTGATCTGAGGGCTTTAAGTCTTTGCATGCATTTGTTTTTGATGGTCGTGATGTGTTGTTTGAATGTCATGGATGTATTGTATGCTATATTATGAGAATAAAATGTAATTTCAGCCTTTGTTACATCCTTTTCCAATACTTTAATAAACGGTTTGAAAAGAAAATATGCTATTTCTTATAATATGGATTAGAGAGAAAGCATGAAATGCCATAATAACTTGGGTGGAGAAGGCTACAGGATTTTTTATTAAAAGAAATACTTAGAGGTGGTTTGCTCACTAGCATAGGATGGGAGATGATATAGTAGCCTAGCCTATACCCAAAAGGGTGTCAGTGTGAAGTAGAAGTTAGTTAGGGAGATCATTATTAATTTTAGATTTTGATGTAAAAATCTAGAAGAGGAAATACTATGTACCCAAATTTATGAGATCAACAGAAAAATAATGGTAATAAATAAATGAATTGTTAAGCTTTGCAGACTTCTTTGCAGCCCATTCCAGCAAAACCCTGGGCTGATAGCAGTATAACAACATTAATTACTGTATTAGCATAAAGGCCTCCATAGACTATCAATCATGCCTGTACAAACTGGGTGGTTGTGCAGGCATAAACGTCGTGTGGGTGTGATTGATGGTTTGCGCAAATGACTGAACCATATCTAACAAGCTCTTTGGTCAATCACACGTGTGTGGCAAATTTAAATGATTGCACAGTCACCTAGTTTGCTCAGGCATGAATGATAGTCTATGGAGGCCTTAATAAGGTTGACGAGTCCACTACCACTGTCCGTGACCCACATCTATCTGCTAACATTGTCCCTAATATTTCCTTTCGAATTCAATGTGTCGGTATGAAATGCCAAACTTAAATAATAAGTCACTATATATCTTCAACTCCTACCTACTAATGGCGAGAAGGATGTCTTATAATTACTTATTTATCATTTATTGGGCAAAGAGACTACCGAGCACAGAGATGGTAGCTTTACTACGTGACGTCACAACCCATCTATGTCTTGAGCGTTTTAGAAAACTTCCCTCTCGGGCAATGATTTTAAGGCTCCCATGCGTATACCTCTCTATAGTTATTATACCGTGGTCAAATCCCTCCCAGATGTGGGGTCGGGACCCTGAAGAATGGCCAGGTCAGGTCGGTTGGGTGAGGTGAGGTGAGGTGTGGTCTGTCTGTCATCAGAACACACCTTGTCCCTCCCTCCCCCTGTCAGCTACTTATTTTCCTTTCATGTTTCATTCAACTCTGTACAGCTGAAGAGGGAGGTAGTTACCTCCGAAACGTCCATATTAAATACTTTTTGTCTATAAAAAGTGGGGTTTTCTTAGAATGTATACATGTTTCTCACTTTTTCATTTATATGATCATTTGGTGTAAATTACTTATTTATCGTTAACTCTAAGTCTGTTTCTTTCTCTGCTTCATTTTATAATTTGTTTCCAAGTTTTTATTGCCAATTTGGTCTTCTCTCACTTTTTTCCAAACTTAATAAAATTAAGTTAATTGTGTACGTGTAAGTGTGAGAGAGATTGAGAAAGAGAGAGAGGAAGGTAGTGAAATACAGAGAGAGAGAGAGAGAAAGAGAGACTGTGTGTGTGTATAGAAAATATGCATGGAATTGAATAAACAATTTATAAATAAATGAATATATAAGTAAGAAAACAAAGATATAAAAATAAATTTGTGTTTGTTGTCCCTCCTTTCTTTCTATTCTCTCTCTCTCTCTCTCTCTCTCTCTCTCTCTCTCTCTCTCTCTCTCTCTCTCTCTCTCTCTCTCTCCTTCCTTCGTGCTTGATGTCCAATAGAAATAAATAAATAAATAATATGTTTCAATTTCTTTAGTAAAT